>APFE030002464.1:92394-109441 GCA_000404065.3 Pinus taeda
GATTAAAGAGGACTCTATTTTGAGGAACGAGTGGTGTCTAGGGTAGCAACTAGTTCCAGTGATTTTGGAACTTCTCAAAACATGTTGATTTCTGTGAAGAGGTTGGTTAATAAGACCACTCATCGCAACTATTCCTCAAAAAAGGGTAAAAAAACTAAGTGAAAGCATATGATCAGCCAAAGGGATGGCGGTGATGGGATGTACATGACCAAGGTTGAAAAGGCTGATAGAATGGCAATCACAAAGGTTAATTACTTGTAAATGTGTTCATTTTTTGACAATCTTAAACCATGGGGAAATATGCTTGGATTTGGTTTCATTTTTACACAAGCTTGAAACGAACAAACTATGCTTGGCTTCAGTTTCATTTTTACACAAGTTCGAAATGAAGAAACTATGCTTGAATTCACTTTCATTTCTACACAACCTCGAAACAACAAAACTATGCTTGAAGTCAATTTCATTTTTACACAAGCTCGAAATGACAAAATTTTGTTTGAAGTCAGTTTCATTTTTACACAAGCTCAAAACAACAAAACTATGCTTGAAAAAGGTTTGGATGCCCCTAGCATGATAAATGGGGGAGTCTCTTGTACCCATATGGAAGTCACTGTGGTGAGGGAGGACGATTATCCAACACTTCTTTGGCTTTGTCCAAAATAGACAAAGGTGAAGTAGGATGGTTATCCAACACCTCTTTGGCTTCGTCCAAAATAGACAAACGTGAATGGTGTGATAAACCAATCATATAACCTATAGGGAAACTTATCTTTACAACTAGCTGTATGCCTCCCAAGCTTCATCACATTCACCAGACTACTCATGGCTATTATGTGGATGGAATGACGGTTAAAGTGATATCGTTGATGAAAATGGACCGTTTAGGGATGATGATTAACTTGGAGTTAAGTTTGGATTGGGAAATGAAAGTTGGTCAATGGTGATAATCTTGCCTTCATGTAGGAAATGCATCACTCATAAGAATGTTGAAACAACAGCTTCCATGTTATAGACATAGTCACGCCCAAGAAGTAAATTGTAATCTAATGGCCCTAAGACTACCATCACGTTCAGATGAACGATTTTCCTTCCCAAAGTAATAGGTAACTTAGGAAGGATCCCTAACGGTTGATTGGTTCCTTTGTTAAAGCCTAACAGATTCTGTGTAACAAGCATAAGCGGTGGCAAACCAAGCGCTTTCCAAACAGTTGAGGAAAGGATACTCACTGGTGCACCTTCATCTATAATAGCGCCAGACATGATCATTTTATGAACTTGTACTTGATATGGAAAGGTACATAAGAAGGAAGGCAGGATCTTACTGGTCGATTCCAATCAAAGGAAGTGACTAGACTACTTGGAGGGGGTACCGAAGAAACGGGAGAGTTAACCCCTTGAGTTATGAGAACTGGAGGGTTTTCCTCCTATCTTGGTGGGACAGACAGATTGCCCCCAAGTTCATTAGAATCTAAAGTAACAAAAAGAACTTGCACAATATCATTTTCACTCTCTTCGGGAAAGGTACGATTAGCTGAAGGTGAAATTGGGTCAATTGTTACCTCGACCTGTTGATTTTGGTCAGGTATGGACTCATACGATTCACTTTCAGAGAGAGTGGTTTCAACTGATGGTTGATTTAAGTTAGTCAGTTTTTCAACTAGTGAAGGACTTAGGGAGAGTTTCTTGTAAGCAGATGGGAGTCGTTGTAGTGAAGCAGGATGGTTATCCAACACGCTTTTGGCTTCATCCAAAAAGGGACAAAGATGAAGGGAATGGTTACCTTCACATAACCTACATGGAAACTGAACTTTTCTCCTTTTTCCATGAACTTTACTATCACTAGTTGAAGGTGTGTTACCAACATGATATCCAGAGGTTGATGACATGGGGTGGTATAAACAAGAAGACCATTATTTCATGGTACGAGGAAAGTGAGGACAATCTCGATGAAAATGGTCTCCCGTGCAGATTATGCATGAATATTTGGCTTTGGGAAGTTTAATGGGTGGATTTTCATCAGATGATGCATTCAAAGCAACGGCTGCTTGGTTGCCCATTTGCTGGATTGGCTTCTTCTTCTTCTCCTTCCCTTTCTTCTTCTTCTCGTCCACCTAGTTACTTGTATCACTACTTTCACCAAGTGAAGAGGAAGAAGGGGAGGGAGAAACAAATGAGGAAGAAGGCGAAGGGTCAACTTCAGGATCAACTGGAGATTGATTTTGTTTAGTTGAAGGTGTACCCCCATTTTGAACCAAAGAGGTTGAAAAAAACCATACTGGCAGGCCAATGGTATGTCCAGGAAGGGCTAATGTAGCCATATAAGGAGCACCAATATTTTCGAAGGAAGGAAAAGGACTAGGATTCCCTTCAAAAGGGATTCCTTGATTGGTGGACTCCAGATTTGTCTCCATATATCTCAACCTCAGATCAACTAAGGAACAGGGATGTTATTCTGAATTCAATTAATTTTAATGACGCTTTGACACAACTTTGTTTTTTTAGCTTTTAAGAGTTGAGAAAAAGCTAAAGATGACTCTAGTCTCCTTCGATTTTTAATGAGCCTGAAAAGATAAGTGCTCGGATGGACCTTTTCTTTTAAAGAGTAAAAAAGGAATGAAAGTGACTACTTTGGAAAATATAGACAGAGGGGTTACCAAACCAATCACAAAACTGCAATATACACCTTGGTGATAAATTAAAGAGAAATTACCAAGGACTTATGTACAGCAGTCAATCTTCCCGAATGTTGTGTTTAGTGCATTGCGATCAATAAGGCGACAAACTCAGCTTCATATGGATAAAGGAGATAAGCCTATTATGGTCTCCCAATATATACGTGATGGTGCGGGGAGCACAAGTCCATGCTAGCACTTCTCGTATCAATGAGGAGGAATCACCCAACCTTCAATGAAAATGATATCCACTAGTTTTAATGACACCGGAACACGTCTCTAGCCTAGACCTCTAGATATGTTGTGTTAAGTTCCAAAGCGTTGTTAGGTTCATTGAAATTTATTTTAAAGTTGATCTTTCTTAGAGTTTTCCTTTCAATGGTTCACCATGTGATGATGATTTGGAATTCCTAAAATGCAATCTACAATGATAAACAATCTTTGTTTACTTTGAGCAATGAAAATCCTAGCTACTAGGGAAAGAAAATAACAGTGCAAAGAGCAAGGAGCAAAGAGCATACCCTAGTGCATTTACCTAAACCATATTTTCACACACAAATACAACCACTAAATTCAAATTCGTGTATTTGTTTATGTTCTCCTTAATGTGAAAAATGCCAAAAAGGAAAACTAAATGCAGCGAAGATCTGAAATATTTCATTCAAAATGACATTTTCGACAATTTTTTCTTCAATAGATAAAGGAAGACTCAACGACACTTTTCAAATTTGAATAAAAAATTCTTTTGACACTTCGAATATAAACAAATCAAACCAAAAACATGAAGAAAATTTCAATCAATTTATCAAGGGAAGGAAGAATTCACGACACTTCTCTTTTTGACACAAAACGACAATTACAACACTTTTGTATCAAAGCGACAAATTGATTTAAACAATTTTTTGACAAGGGATTGTAAATGATGAACAAACACACAAAATCCATTCATTAATCCTAATGTAAATGAGGCTGATCTAAGTGATGCAAGTAAGTTTCAGTAAAGAGGCACTATTCATTTGCAGCAAAACAACCAAACAAAACTAAAAATAAGGACAAAAACCCTCAATTTCCATAATGGAAAAAGTGTTCAGTCATTCATCACACCTAGGCTTCACAGAAATAGAGATGCATCACACTTACTACACTTGGGAGGTGGGATGCATACTAAGTTACAGTGGAAGATAGGTCGATGGTCTAGGGAGCACAACTGAAGTGGGTTTTGGCTCAGATGTGCAGCTGTTTTCAATGGGTTAAGTTGAGCTTTGATGAACAGTAAAGAGAAAAGAATGAAGGAATGCCTGGGGAGGTTACTAAGCTATCAAAAGGGCATCTAGATGTGCTTGTAAGTCAAATGTTTAATTCATAAACTAAACTAGAGATTGACTAAAGCAGCATTCATCTACTATGCAATTTCAGAGAAAGAGCAATTCGAAAGCTACCTGGTTGACTTCAGGCTCTGTCTATAGCTTATCAAACAAATAATAACAAAAAACAAACATCTATTTGTTCCCTAGTGGAGTCGCCAATTTGTTTCTGGGAAAAACTAGTATTCCTAAAAAATGCTAGCTCTTTGGGTTTGACAGCTACCCTAGAAACAATAGTTTAAAACAATTCAACGATTTCTTCTATGTGTAATAGATAAGAGAAAGATAATGGAACCAACCTGGAACTTTCGCTTAATCCCTTACTTGACCTCTCTCCCCTTTGACAAAGCCTTCAACTCCTCCCCGTACTTAACAGGCTTGGAGAGTACCTACACAGGTACAACAAGAAAGAACTGTCAAAGCATCGTGATCTATTACAACATAAACATTACAGAATCAGATATATAATGAACAAATGATAGCATTCACAAATGATAACATTCACAATTGCACAATCATATGGAAGAAAACTTGAAGAACTTTATTAATAGAAGGGAGAATTACAACCTAGTTGTCTGATCCAGCTTCAATCCTTCTTTACCTCATGAAATAGCAAGATCACTCCAACAATACAATGCTCCTTCCTCAGTTACAAACTATCAACACTTCCTTGCAATTCACAATATTTCAGCCTCCGGATCTCTTGAATTGGAGATCCATTTATAGATGGTTGCAAGGGTGTGAGCCATCCATGGGGTTTTATTAGTGTCATTCAAGTTGTTAAAATTGGTTCAACTCGAAGATTTCTTAGATCCCTTATTCATCCTAGGGTGAATTCAGAGAGGTAAGTGGCATAGGAGAAGTTGCTAGAAGATTTCATGAGCAACCACCTAGCAAACTGTCTCAGAAATTTGTCCATCCTTGCCTATCACACCCTATAGAAGGTCTAATCAATATACATCGCACCTTGGTAGTGTACCACTCAGTATGCATCACACTTTGCCAATGGAGCAGTTAGTATGGTTTAATTTAGGCCATTTCTAGATGCTTTCTTAGGTGGAACTTTTGGGGAATGATATATTCACATAACTATGTTCCTTTAGGGCATAAAACAACACTTTTTAGGGGTTGATGAGCCCTAGTTTATCAACATATAAGTTTGGGGTTGACATGCCCAAATATGTCTATAACAAACGCTCCACAAACGATATGCCTATTCATACAATATTCCTTGACATCTCTTAATGGGGAGTCTCTAGCCTCTATATAGGCCTCATACATACAATATCATGGGTTATTACCATGGTTCCCTCAATACCATATCTAATACCATGGGCTTATTACATTATTGCTAACTACTTGTGGTCCCTTACATGATGCGGGTTAACCACCTTATTTATTACTATTGCCCATTCCATTATTACATTATTCCCTTAGGTACCTCCCTCTGTACCCCATGTTATCCCCCCTAGGTATACTACATTCCACCCCCCTTAACATGTTTCATCCCCGAAACATACAAAGAACACAAATAATAAGATCTACTCAAAAGTAGTCCACTGGTACCATACACGTGCATCTAGCCATCCAAGAGAAAGGTGAACCCTCGATCCAACTGGTGCCTCGCTTACTTGAGATGGAAGTTGACCCTGGCAACTCTTTTGTGTTGATGTGTAGTAGGTGGATCGTCGCTCCTGTCTATCTATCATGCGTGGATTGTTGTCCTTGTGGCTAATTCATTTCCATCTTGTTAGTTGTTTTCTTGCGGGATGATGTGGGTGGTGATATGCTGAAGTTTTAACCAACAGTGCCTTTTTTTTAATTCACCACCTAATGGAGCCTGAATGGTATTTGGTACATGTTGTGGTGCCTGCTATTGTTTCTTATCTTTCAATATTATTACAAGCACTGATTCGTCATCTGATCTATCGGTACATGTAACATTTTCTACTTCAGCCTCCTTGGACTCTACCTATTTTTCTGGTCCCTAGTTTGATGTTTGTGTTTGGTTTTCGACCATTAAGGGCTCATCATCTGATGTGTCAGTGCCTGGAATATCTTATGCTTCAACCTCCTTGGACTCTACTTGTTTATTGATGGAAATATCTTGTAATGTAATTTTCTTCTTTTTATACCAAAGCTTCAGGAATTTCTTCTGCACATTAATATTGATAGTACCCACCGATTCCATCCAAGGGTATCCCAAAACAACATCCACATTAGCCACATCTGAAGCATAAAAATCAGAATGCAATACATACTTGTCCATAAAAATCTTCAAATATTTATAAACTTGCACCTCCTCATTATTAACTCGTGTGTGCTCCATTTATTTTGGTGGAACTTGCAATTTTTTTGCCAAATTGACATTTATAAGATTTTGCTTGCAACTAGGATTTATAGACATAGTGATCTTCTCCTTCTGAATATATTCGTAAACCTGTAATAAGTAGATACCAGTAGAAAATAACCCCTTACATGTCTCATTCCCTTGTTGTCTAGCATGAGACCATTTGCCCAAAAGGAGTTTTTCAAATTTTGTATCCAAAAGTTTGGACAACTCTTTGTTGTAAAGTGAGTTCCACCATCTAGCAGCCTCACCTCCAAAACTAGCCACTACCCAAAATTTCTAATGTTTTTCCCATAATGAATTTTGTGTTTTTATGTGTTCTTCAATAGTAAGACCATTATTTTTTCCTATAAAATCTAGAACCGCCGTGAAGAAGGTTTGGGAAAAAAATTCACTTACTTGGCGAAAAGTTGAAATGGCCACAATTTAGTCAATATTGCTCAGAATCCCTATTATAACCTATTTTTTGAAATGGAACAACCATTTTGTTTCTTTCCACGTGATAGAAATCTCAATCTAGGCACTGGAAATTCTGATTTGCACTGCAACTGTCTTGCCATCACAAAGATTTCTGAAAAAAAAAAGGCGTTGATTTTAAATCCACGATATCTCCCTCATACAAACTCCAATTCGCTTGATTTTTTTTTAAATTTGGTATTTTTTTGCAAAGAACCAAGATCTGTAATTATATTATACAAATGTTGCCCCAAAATGTAAAGATCTGATCTGCAAACTCACCACCTCGAAAAATGTCTACAACAAAGCTAATTTTTAAATCAACGATATCGCCTTCATTTGGACTCTGATTCGACCGATTTTTTTTTTCAAATTGGGTAATTTTTTACCAAAAATCCAGATATACAATTAGACTCTATAGATTTTGCACCAAAACATACAGATCCATCTGCAAACTCAACGCCCCGAAAAATGTCTACGACACAACTGATTTTTAAATCAGCAATATCTCCCTCATCCAAACTCTGATTCGGCCGATTATTTTTTCAAATTGGGTATTTTTTTGCAACTCAGATATACGATTATATTCTTCAAATTTTTCACTAGAACATACAGATATTATCTACAAACTCGCCGCCCCAAAAATTTCCTACAAAAATTAAAGAAAAAATCTTCGCTTTGCCCAAGAAAGTGCTCTAATACCACTTGTTATGGATCTGACCTGAAAATATATGATAATAGAAATATACCCAAGAATAAAAAGATCTGAATATATAAATGCTTCACTTTATTGATCAAACCCTTAAGGTAGTTCAATGCCATACATTCACTCCTTAAGGAAGGAGAACACTCCATAAGCCATATGCCTATTCATACAATAATCCTTGACCTCTCTCAATGGGGAGTCTCTAACCTCTATATAGGCCTCATACATACAATACCATGGGTCATTACCATGGTTCCCTCAATATTATCTATCTAATACCATGGGCTTATTACACTATTGTTAACTACTTGTGGTCCCTTACATGATACGAGTTAACCACCTTATTTATTACTATGGCCTATTCCATTATTACATTATTCCCTTAGGCACCTCCCTCTATACCCCATATTATCCCCCCTAGGTATACTACATTACCCAATGAAATGGAGATTCGCGAGGTGTATATGCAAGCAGCAAACTAGCATGTTCGTCAGAAAACTCATCTTCCTCATAAATCATGGAAAGAAAGTTATGTAAGTCCTCAGGCTAGGCCACTTCACCTTCACCATCATACGTGTGACTGGACAAGAGATTGAAAAGCTTCCCCGAGATGGAGACATCTTCACGATTCAAAAAACAACTTGGGGGAAGAAGAATGCAACACTCTAGGAAAGATATGGAAAGGTTCAAAACTGAATGAGAGGACATTGCTCTTCATTAGGCCCTCCTTCTAGCGGCAGAAATTTTGATGGTGCTGGACCCGCCAACATGTCAAGGGGATCTCCTTGGTAAGAATTCCCAATTTTACCTCAGACCATTTGGTGTAGGATTCCCACCAGAGGATTGTAATGTAATGCGTTGACCGCGATGTCACACAAATGCATGTAAGATAACTCTGTTAGTAGCAAGGGTGTGACTGATCTAGTGAGTCAAGGAATGAGTATGAGAGGTTCCAACACTTCAAAGGGAGAGGAAGGTGAAGGTGGGTTCTAGGTTGAAAGGGATCAATCCCAACTCAGCTAGGAACACACAATATAAAGGACATGCACGGCTTTCGATAGAGCAGTCGACACAAATGAGGAAGTCACAACATACAAGGTAAGATAACACAAACAACACTCACAGATCAGTGCGAGCAGAGTGTGATAGTTGATATAACAAGGTTCAAAGAAATGCATGTCTAATTTCTGGTAGAGCAGTTGACATAGATGGTGACAACATTAACAACATATCCAACACATTAACAACAAGATTCATATAATTTCATACAAATCAGTTCATATACAAGTACGTAAGTTAAACAACATATATCATTAAGGAAACTGGATCAGTCCAACTACAATAACAACATATGCATGAAAATGTGTTGGCTTTTATTATATAAAGAAGTGTAAGTCACAATCATATAATACACCATGTAAACCTGTCAGCCCTATCAATGGAACGTTATAGCCACATCCGCCTACTCCTCCAAAGAGATGTACTAGCTCAATACAGTGGAGAAGCCAAGGCGCGTTACAATATTGTCCAAGCCTTCTTCAGGATAGTCTTAGTAGAAGCTTGGCTAACCAAAAGGCTATACAATGAGTTAAGAGGGACTATTTATAGCAAAGGGTGGGGTGACCCTTGACATTCCCCTTTGTGACAGTTCAACTACCCTCATGACTCTTCAACTACTCTATGACTATTACATCCAACTGTTAATACTTGACTCACACTTGACATGACTCAACATTACAATGCACATGTACTCATGTGAGACAACATGGCTTGAGAAAGCCTTGCAAGACATCACTGACACTCAGTCCACTGTGGTGAGACAAACTCTTTGACATGCTTGTGATGGTGAAGTTGGTGAGCTCATACCAAGCTTGGTCATCTATGATGGTGTGCATGCACCTCATGGTGACATCTTGCTGAAGCAAACTCTTGCTTCCATTACAACTGGTGCATTAGTTCAATCCCTTCATCCAACTCGTCTGCTAATATGCACATGGTCTTCTTGGGTGCAGTTGAACGAGCAACACATTGATGCATAGTGTCCATGCTAATCTTCAACTGTGTGCTAGTGGTCATGTGCATCAACTTGTTGAAGTACCCATTCACCTCCATTTAGACTTGCTTCTTGTCTTTGCCTTGGTGAGTGTGTTGAATGGGTTCTATTACATGCATGTACATAATGATATGCATGTTTTTGAATCCATTTCATGCGATCAACCACACTACTCACCATGTCTGCTCCATGTTAGCTGCTGGGACGGATATTTAATTTGTCTTGGTGCAATTTCATCCGTGAGTGCACATTGTGCCCTCTATTATTCCTGATCCCGCTGCAACTCATCCGTATATCTATGCAACTTCATTTTCTTCCTTAATTGCTTCTTCAGTACATGCAACTCCTTCTTTGTTACATATTCTTCCTTCATGCGATCTTCATGTCATGCCATCACTCCATAGCTGGAGTCTCCAAAGTTGCTTTCATCATCAATGGACTTGCTTGAGCTTGCAACCTTATTCTGCCTCCGTGTTTTCAACAACCCTACTCTTGCATTCATTGCATTTAGTATGTTGTCTTCAGTTGTTGTACATGACGCTTCTCGTTGTGATGCTACAGTTGTCATATTTTGATGTCCTTGTCTACGAACAACTTAACGTATTCATGGGTAGGAAAGTCCATGGACACTTGATTGACTGCATCTCCAAGTATGCTCTGAATGGTGTGTTCATCTCTACTCTCCTAGAAACCATTGTACTTGAACTACTGAGAGGAAAATGAACACCTACAATACTTGGGTGAAGGATCATGAAGGTTGCGTGATTTCAGTTGGGAGGTTGGGAGACCGACTGCCAAGACTGCACAAGGCACAGTCTGGGCTTCTGAGAGACTGACTGATTGTTGGAACTACACATTATACAGTCCATTTGGGCAGTTGGCTGTTGGGATTGCACAATGCATGATTCCACGTGGGAAAGATTGCTCACCCATGGACAGATTTGCGAAATATTTTTGGCCAAGAAGCCACTAACCTCGAGGAATGCGCAATTCAGTCCAGGAGGACAACACTGGGCCTGGATGCACAAATCTAGAGAGGAAGGTGAGCCTTCCTTCTCCATTTCATAGTGCAGCCTCGGTGAATGAGATTGGGCCAAGGTTGGCCCTACTTGCTGACGGTCAACTAAAAGCAAGTAAGTCGATGAAATGCATGGCAATGCTAAGTGATAGTAGAAGTGATAAAAAGTGCATGAAAAATATGAACAGAAATTGAGAAAACAGATCAACATGCATGTGGGCGAGGTAGTTCACCATTTGGGCGAACATCTATGAAAAATAGTTTCATGCATGCGACAACAGAGAGATAGCAACACAAACTAAAACAGAGCTAGGACAAGATAGTATACATGTAAACGATAGCAAGCATTCAAATAAATCAATCAAACAATACTCCCACAAGTGAAAACACAAAAAGTGATAGAAATGCAACACAAAGTAAGGGAAGCAAGCCTGCCATAAAGCAGTTGAGTTGAATGTGCAACTGCTCCTAGATGTGATGTGGGATGTCAAAGATACAAGGTTGATGTGAGGAATAAGCACTGTAGTGCCCAGTTGATGAGTTTTGATAACATCGAGGTTACGACACGCATGCCACAAATATAGGGGAAGCGACACTTGGTGGGAGGTTTCTGAATCTCTCCTTGCATGTAACCTCTAACTGCTAAACATAGATCCCTGAAATAAGGGATGCCTTTGCATGTTGCCTTGGGGGAAGCAGCCCATGCATGGAAATATGTTTTGCTTATTCTCGAAGGGAACAGGTCAACTCAGCTGCACATGCAAGAGACTACTCAACTACTAGAGAAAAATGTGCATTTATGGCTAGGAGTCAGGCTGACTAGCCAAGGGGATTACACAATTGTTGGGCAGAGTAGCTGACTGCTGTAAAGATTTGCTCCAATCCTAGGTTGAGCTGCCTGTTGATGGGAAAAATTTCACAAATCCTACTGGGAGGGTCGATTGGTAGGATTGCGTAATCCTGGAGCCAAGCAGGCTATCAAAGGGAATTGCGTAATTCCTAGAGGGAAGGCTGGTTTCCCTCCAGAAAATGCCCAAATTTCACTGGGAATTTCTCAACCTATAGCTGGACCAAGTTTGGATGAGCAGCCTATGAGGGAAATGGATAAATTGTGATCGATAGGCTGCCTTTGAGCAAGAAAGACACTGAAGCTTGAGTACTTGACGAAGCAAAACAAAGTGCTATGTAAGGTTGTTAGGGAGGCTCCAAAGCAGGCTACGGAAAAAATTTGGAGGGTGGTTGTAGCTGCTACAACAATATCATACACTGCATTAACCCTTTCCTGAGCATAATAATTTTCATTCATTATAGATCCAACCCTCTCAAGCCCAGTGACCATTAATTAGGAGGTCAATGCAATCTTCTTTTGTCAGAATTATCTTTTCCATTCTAACTCGTACCAGTTGTGTAAAAAATCAATTGTAATTTAGAATTAAGGTTGAACCATGTAATGTGTTATTTTACGTTTTAGCCAAAATGCAACTTTCAAAAAGGTAATATGGATGAACTAATTTAGAATATTATTGTAGAAATTTTGTATTTATTGAACATTCTTCCCCATCCTTTAGTGCTTAGATATAAATCAAATATTTATGTAGCATTGTGGAATGATAGATATTAACTCATATCAAACCACGAAGTTCCTTTTAACTTTGGAAATGGAACTTGTATTTTTTTACGAAGAAAAAAATATAATTTTATTAGTGCAAAAAAAATTACATGTAAATGTGCTTAAAGCATGTTGTGAGAACATAGTTTTCACCAAGACCATTATATCACTCAGATAGGTCGAGAGACATTCCAGGATCAAAAACCAAAAATACATCCATATAATGTTTTTTCATGTCTTTTTTGATACATGAGCATCCAACTTTTAAGTATGTAACAAAATTTCATAGAGATAGAAAACTATTCATAATAGTGTTTCTATAGACTTGCATATACCAAAAAAACAAGATAAGTCAAGTAGAAGTTTCCCCTGGATCATCCTCTTATATGCCTCCCATAAAATGCCTATGATAAAACTCTATGATGGCACCATTTAGATACTCATTGATTTTCCATACTCCCAAATCCTGAGAAGTACTTGCCTTAGAGAGAGAGTTTGCATCATTGTTCTGCTTCTTGTAAATACGATGACATGACCTCTGATTAAAATCTTGTTTCAGCAATAGAACCTCCTAAAGGATGGGAATCAGTGTGTGGATGTTACATATTTGTAAACTATTAAAACAATTAACAATGATCATCGAATCACCAAAAATATGCAAAAAGTGAACATCTTTTTCTATAGCAAAAATAAGCAGATGTTTTAGGATGAGAAATTACACATGGTTATTTGAACCTCTCCCCAAACCGCTCTGATTCTCAAAGACATGATTTTCATGAATTTATAGGAAATGGAACTTGTATTATTGATGTATGTGTACATATAATTCTCATAATTGTTTTGTAGAAGTTGTAGAACCACAACATGGTCCTTTACAAGATCAAAGAATGCCCAAAATTGATCCTACTTGAGATTTTTAACATCCCTATGTGAAGAAAATATTATATTAATATCTCTCTTAGTGATGATGTTTGATGTTTAAAATTGATATTTATAAGTCATTCTATAGGTTTTCTTCCAAATAAAAGTTTTAGTATTATATATACTAGATAATTCTCGTTTTTATTCTAAAAGTTTTGAACTTGCATTTCAAAAATTTAGTTCCATTGTAAGGACTCCCTACCTTTACATATTTGAGGACATATTATTTAAGATGAGTACATAGTGATGTTAAACTCTTAGTCCCCAAGAAGTGTAGATTTGAGTTTTGTCAATTGTGTTGATGAAGAAAAGTGTGACCTTATGCATATAGAAATTAGTGAAATTGATTTTGGAAGCTCATAGTTGTACAATACAGAGGAAAAAATAATAATACATGTTGTAAAAAATTTGTTCTTGTTACTTTATAGTTGCATATTTTTTCATTAGAAGCAAAGTGTAGAGTACTTCAATATTACATTTATTCATAAACTCCACAATTAGACAGAGATTATATATTCTACATGGCATAGTCGCTATAATATGTGTGCTAAATTTAACTCGATCACAAACACAAACATATTTCCAACAACAACATTTTAGTGCAAAGAAGTCGAGCACATTGTGTATTTCCCTCTAGCTCAAACATGATCATGTTGTCAATAACAATACTATAAGGTGAAAAAAATATAGCATGTTCACGACTTTCTTTTAGTGCAAGAACAAGCAAATAATAACATTGTAGGGTGAAATAAATTTAGTGCATGCCATATTAAATTAGCACAAACACAAGCATGTTTCCAATAAAAACATTACAATGAAAAACAAATCTAATGCATGCTAGATTTCCTTCTAGTAGAAACAAAAGAAAAATGCAAGTTGAAACAAATCTAATGCATGTTATGTGTTTGTGTTTTTGTAAAAAGGAAATCTAGTGCACGCTAGATTTATTTTACCTTACAATGTTTGTGTTTATGCTAGAAGAAAATCTAACACGTGTTAGATTTGTTTTACTTTGCAATGTTGGTGTTTATGCTAGGAACAAGTCTAGTGCACGTTAGATTTTTTTAGCCTACAATGCTTCTACTTCTACTTTTGTTTTTCCCTACAATACTTTTGTGATTTGACTTACACTAGATTTGTTTTACCTTGCAATTCTTTTTTTTGTGCTAAAAACAAATATAGTTTGCATCAGTTTTTTTTACCCTACAATGTTTTTATTTCTGCTAGAAAAAATCTAGCATGTGTTAGATTTGATTACATTGCAATGCTTTTATTTGAGTTTTTGTTTTGCCCTGCAATGCTTTTGTTTGTATTTTTCCTTACACTAGAGTTGTTTTACCTTACAATGCACATCTCTATGTTAGAAACAAATCTAGTAGACACTAGATTTGTTTTTCCTTTCCATGTATGTGTTTATCCTAGAAGGAAATTTAGGATGTGTTAGATTTGTTTTACTTTTCAATGGTGGTGTTTGTGCTAGAAATAAATATAGTGCAAAATAGATTTGTTTTACCTTCCAATGCTTTTTTTGTGCTAGAAACAAATCTAACTTGCTCTAAATTTGTTTTACCTTGCAATGTCTGTGTTTATGTTGGAAGAAAATATAGCATGTGTTAGACTATTTTTACTTGGCAATGTTTGTGTTTGTGCTAGAAACAAATCTAACATGTGCTATATTTGTTTTACTTTGCAATGTTTTTGTTTGTGTTAGAATCAAATCTAGCATGCACTAGATTTTCTTTACCTTGCAATGCTTTTGTTTGTGTTAGAATCCA
The DNA here is from genome assembly GCA_000404065.3 of Pinus taeda. Taxonomy (NCBI): domain Eukaryota; kingdom Viridiplantae; phylum Streptophyta; class Pinopsida; order Pinales; family Pinaceae; genus Pinus; species Pinus taeda. Next base: position 107,319 of record APFE030002464.1, read on the forward strand.
ATATAGCATCCATTAGATTTATTTTACCCTGCGATGCTTATGTTTTTGTTTTTGACTTACCCTACAATGTTTTTTTGTTTTCCCTTACACAAGTTTTGTTTTACCTTGCATGTGTTCGTTTGTGCTAGAAACAAATCTAGTGCATGTTATATTTGTTACAACGCTTTTGTTTGTGCTTTTCTTTTTCCTTACACTATATTTGTTTTATCTTACATTGTATGTGTCTTTGTTAGAAACAAATATAGCGCACCTATATTTATTTTACCTTGCAATGTTTTTCATGCTAAAAGGAAATATAGCGCATGCTAAATTTGTTTTACCCTGCAATACTTGTGTTTATGCTTGAAACAAATATAGCATGTGCTAATTTTTTTTTACTCTGCAATGTTTTTTATTTATGCTAGAAATAATTCTAGTGCGTGCTATATTTGTTTTACCTTGCAATGATTGTGATTATGCTTGATGAAAATATAGAGCATGCTAGATTTACTTTGCAATGTTTGTTTTCATGCTAGAAACAAATCTAACATGCATTAGATTTTTTTTACCTTACGATGCTTGATTTTTGCTAGAAATAAATCTTATACATGCTAGACTTCATTTACTTTACAATGCTTGTCTTTGTGCTAGAAAGAAATCTAGTGTACACTAGATTTGTTTTGTCTTACAATGCTTATGATTGTTCTAAAAACAAATCCATCATGCACTAGAATTATTTTACTTTGCAATTCTTGTGTTTGATCTAGAAACAAATATAGCACCTATTATATTTGTTTTACTTTGCAATGCTTGTTTTCATGCTAGAAGAAAATATAGTGCACACTAAAATTGTTTTACCCTAAAATGATTTTGTTTTGGCAGAAATTGTTTTACCCTACAAATTCGGTTTACCTTACAATGTTTATATTTGTGTTAGAAACAAATCTAGCACGTGTTAGATTTGTTTTACCCTTCAATGTTTGTGTTTGTGGTAGAAATAAATATAGTGTACGCTAAATTTATTCCCCCCCCCCGCAATGTTTTTTCTTTGTACTAAAAACAAATCTAACACACGCTACATTTGTTTTAATCTACAATGCTTTTGTTTTACCCTACAAGCCTTTTGTGTTTTTCCTTACACTATAACCTTACAATGCATGTGTCCGTGTTAGAAACAAATCTAGTGCATGTTAGGTTTGTTTCACCTTGAAATTGATGTGTCTATGCTAGAAGCAATTCTAACACATGTCATATTTATTCTACTTTGCAATGTTTGTTTTTTGCTAGAAGAAATCTAGTGTGCCCTAGATTTGTATTACCTTGTAATTATTTTGTTTGTGTTTTTCCTTACACCAATTTTTTTCCCTTAAAATGCTTGTTTTTTACCTTACACTAGGTCCCCTCACTGACTGATCCTAGATAAGCTTAATGAAGTCATTTGTAAGAGCATTCAACCCTAAACTCTTGTCCTTTTCATTTTTTAAATTTATACTAATGTGGGGCCCTTTTCAACCACATTTAACTTACTTGTCTATTGTCTTGAGTGAGGTAAGACCTTAGAAAATGGAAATACTTCATCTCCGTAGGCATATTTTGTTTTTTTTTAATAAAATCGGATTTTTAATTCTCTAGTGAAGATAGTCTCCTAGAGGCCACTTCTTTGGAACCAGAAATACCATTTCCAGTCTACATTTATTGTTATTGTTATTTATATTTTTAGCACTCGTTGTTTATACTTATAGCAGTCATTCCATGAGAGAATATAAAACTCCATTGATTGCTTGTTAGATTAGATAAGTAAAATCATGATTAGATTTTCCTACAAATTACAAAATTGTACATGGTAACTTTTGAATAAAATTAAGTAGTTTTTCTTTATTTTACAAGATCTAAGAACCTACACACCTATACAAATACGTATATAAATATACACAATTGAAAATTAACAATCATATGCATGTTTCCCATTGTTTACATTCTACTGTAAAAAATGAGACATTGTTTTGGAAGATGTCTACTTTGACATGAAGTTCAAAATATATTCTCTCTCTCTCTCTCTCTCTCTATCTCTCTCAAAATCTATGTCATGGATTTTTCTTAAATTCGGATGTCAAAATTTAACCCTTTCTAAATGTATATCATGT
>APFE030002465.1:27566-43650 GCA_000404065.3 Pinus taeda
CCGTGCATGAGAGAAGCTTATGTAAATTTTCGTTCTTTTATTAATAAATTGCCTGTAGTAGCCACGTTGGCACAGGCCATGGAATGTTTCCCTCTCTGAGGGTTTTAACCACGTCAAAATACTGGTGTATTGATCTGTGATCTATTTGTGAGCGGTGTCCTTTTGGTGTTCTTTCTGAGGAATTTACCCTGTAAATTCCTACACTTTGCACATTGTGCAGTCTTAATAATCAAGCCTCAACCTTAAGCTCTTGAACTACACAATAACACAATCACTTGGCCTCTCTCCCTTAACAACTGCACATTGGGAAAATTCAATCTTCAAGCCTCAAGCTTGAGGCCTTGAACCCCTCAATTATGCAATATCCTAGCCTATTCTCCTATCTGAACTAGGCATTAGGAATATTCAAGCCTCAAGCTTGACCTCTTGAGTTCCTCAACTATGAAATCACTTAGCCTAAGCCTTTAGAACCACACACAATGTAGTTTCAAGCCTGAAGCCTCCATCTTGAGCCCTTGAGTCCCTCAACTTTGCAATCCCTCTACCTATTCCTCTATTAATGTGCATTTTCCAGTCTTAAGGATCAAGCCTAGACCTTGGCCTATGGAACTACACAATCCCCGAGGTAGTCACTCAACTAATCACCTGTTCTAGCCCTAAAAGGTGATTTCATGAAGCATCACAGGCTAGGGGTTTACCAGACTGATGTCATCTTGTCATGGGTGGATTGCAGTTGTAGGTATTCTATTATTTCATGACAAGATGATGATGAAGGAGATGGAGAAGGAGACCATGCTAAAATACACCTAAGAATATGAGGAGATAAGATAATCATTAGGTAAGAAGACGAAGAAACATTGGATTACAACAGAAGACCAAAGATCATGACCGCATGAAGACTCCATATGATTCACAACCTTTTGGAGGGAAAACATGAAGAAAACAACATATCTCTCATGAATACAAAGTATTGGATACATATTTTATTTAAAACAAAGTAGAAAGAAGGACAACTTGACATTGCCACATCATCATGCAGTCCATGCCATCGGTCTCATGTCATGTCCACTCACGAGTCATTATTTTCCACATCAATTTTTGGATTATGTAAATTCAATATTAGAGAAGTGTAATGTAAATTGGAAGTCCAAGAGTCATCCATGTAATACAAAACGTTACATAGGAAGTTGAAAGGTCATTGAGAAGTCAAATAGTCATGAGGGTAGTCCAAGATTCAAAAGAGAGGTGAATGGTCATCCCATTTGTTATATATACACCCTCATTTCTCATGTAAATGACTTTTCACCTTGGCTCCTCCTAACAGGCATTAGAGAGGAAGATAACTATTTTTGAGGAGCAAGTGACTACTCTAATGCTCCACTATTGGGGATAGTGGTGTTCACTGCCTTGATGTATCTTAGAACTTTTACTTAATTCAGAAGCTCTTTCAGCCAACACGCTTTCATACATATGTCGTGAATATTGTAAGACTATTCTTTGAATTTTTGCAATGTATTTTGCTTTCATTTGTACTAAGGAAATTGAACTATTTCAGTGTCTTTGGTACTTATATTGTTGAAGGTGTGTTTTATTTTCTTTAACAATTGTTGCTTCATTGTGAACTATTTCGTTGGTTGATCAATGATTAATTCATATGTATATGCTCATGTGCCTTTTCTAGATTAGTGTTATTAATTGTCTTTAAAGAGCCCACTTTTCTCTTCCCTTTCAGTAGAAGGACCCTGATACTCTCTACAGATGAACATTTCACAAGAGATACTCACTTATTGATCCAAATATACCTTTGTATTACTCTCTTGTGTTGAACTTTGTAGGCAAGAAAAATCGACAAGAATACATGGCATCCGGGCTAATACTCTGGACGGGGCTCCTACTCCAATCGTTGTGAGTTTTAATTGGGAATTCACATCGAGGAGACCTGCATGGTTGACATATTTCCAACACCATCAAAAAATGGCACTAGAAGTAGTTTCAGATGACAAGATGTCCCCAGTGAGTCTATTTTGAATCTCTTATATTAAATGGGTCATCTTGAAATCACACTCCCAGGGTATTTTTCTAACCTATCCCCTGGTAAACGTTTACTCCCCCGACAAGCATCTTTAGCACTTGTCTCAATTAAAATATTTGATGGTGAGAATAAAACATCCATAACTGGGCACATCTATGAATTTCTTAAATTTTGTGAATATTACAAAATTGACGATGAATATTTTGCATGTGTCACTTTCTTCCTCATCATTGAAGGTTGTGTTAATCAATGGTATCACACCTCACCATCTACTTTGATCTGATAATGAAACTACTTGTTTTGCTATGCAAGGTATTCATTTCCATTAAATTACAAGTGCAAACTGTTACAAATGTCTTGCAAATGAAACAAAATGTTTTTGGTTAATTTTCTGAGCCTTTAGTATGAAGGAGGGTTATTTAATTTTCCTGTTTAACATATCAGATTTGAAAAACATAGCAAGAAAATTTCACCACATATAACACAACAATTGATGAAGTAGTTCACCCCTCCTGGGCTACATCTGCTAGGTCCAAGGCTCCCAAATGGGCATGTCCTTGGTTTGATTAGATGTTAAAAATGGTTATATAGTGAATAAAAATCCCAAACAGGAAAAACCATCTATGAAAATGAATTCATAACACAGGAAACAATACAAAATGACTATTGTTTCACCTTTAATGGATACGCACAACCTAATACAACTCCAACACTGCCTAGGCCCTAGTGGCTCCTAGAACTTCTTCGCTGAAAAAGTACCTGCAGATGACCTCGACTAGCTATGAAACCTATCCCAATGGCTCTGGAATGCTCAAAGTTGCCAAAAAAAAAAAAAAAAAATCGCATCAAAAGGCCTCCCCTAGCCAATGTTATGGCCAACTGAAGTTTTCTCCCAGTTTGCCCTAAAAAAACTCCACCAAATGTGGAGGATTGGAGTTAACTGCAGATAAAAATGTAAAATTAACCAAAATTGGTGGTCTCTGCCAAACTAACTGTGAATGTGACCGCAACTATCAGGCGCTTAATCTGCATGTGACCACATGGTCCCCTAACCGTCGGGGTTAACTGTCTATCCACCGGGGATAGGTCTTGGTTTTGAGCCCTTGGTTTCATGAATAGGGGGTTGGCCCCTTTTACCGCCTAAATGAAACCTGTTTAAACCTCAAATATGATATGCACCATTTATATGTTAAGTTTCAATGTGCAGGCGGGGCGGTCGGATACTGTGGGCTGGCAGCCACCTGACATGGGGTCGAATCCTATGAGCTCCAAGTAATTTTTCCAAAACCAACTTTGCATTCTAGGGGCCACGTGGTAGCTACTGGGTAGGCCACGTAGCATCCCATAATTGGCCATCAGAACAGAATATTCCAAGGAATATTATTTTTTAACTTTTTTTCAAAATTCAAATTTTGCAAGTTATTAGGTATATTCAAAATGCAAAAACTTCTCCATACGGTGTCAGATTTTCGAACCGTTTGCAGCACCAGGACCACATCAACGAGGCCTATCTAGTTGTTTAGGTTGCAAGTGTTTTTAAAGACTTTCAATTTTGAGCCTTTTCCATGGCTTGGACTTGAGCTCCTGATCACACCTCCCAAATGAGAAGCATTTGGATCCCAAAAGCTCACTGAAGTGATGAAACTGAACTAAACAGCAAATGAGAGAATAACAAAATTATCATCTTTTGTGTAACCTCCAAAAATTTCCCTGACTTGGCAAATGTCCTCATGGTGGATTTTTGTTGAATGAGCCATATACATGTTTCGAATCCCAGCCAAGTTTTCTCGCCATCCCAATCTACCATTCTGAAACCAGCAGTGACCCTTACTGAAATTTGTGCCCTCTTTGCTTGCATGCTTTTCCATCTCATGGAATCTTGCACCGCTTTGCACCGACACTTCTTTCTCTGCACCAATCGACACCAAAGGCACCTTGTGCAACATACAACATCAACAACAAGTTGTCCTGAAATGTGCTATACAATTGACACAACCATCAATGTAAAAAGTGTGCACACAATCAACACAAGTCAACAAACATGTGTAATACATTCGACACAAGTCAATAATCAACAAGATGCATCTTTACAAACACATGTGTATGTATCATGTATAATGAACTATATACAATTCGCTAATTACATATACAACCTCTATGTACATGTGCAACTTCAACTCTTCGTTTCAAATACCAACAAGTACATCATCCCAAAAAACATGTGGGTGACAAAGCGCTGAACTAAAAAGACATTGCTGCAATATAAGTGAGTATCATACTCATCTTTTACACCTCCATGGTGAAAGTTTGCAACAACATAAAAATTCCTTCAAACTAAAACTGCTTTTACATGCAATCTTGCATCAACTTTTCAACTGAAATACATGCATACCAATCTGAAATTTACATGTACAAAATGAGTATGACTTAATACAAATATAATATGTAAATAAATAACCTAATAAAATAAAATCCAAATAAACAAATAATAATAACTAATATTAAATAAAATAAATACTTATTTAAATAAATAAATAAATATAATTTATTATTAATTATATTAAACCAAATAATATAAAATAATACATAATTAAATATAATATAACCAAATAATATCAATAATAAATAAATACAAACACTAATAACAATAATATTAATATTAAGTATGTAAATAAATAAAAATTAAAAAATAATAAATAATAATAATAATAATAATAATAAAAATTAATTAATTAATTAATTATTAATAATAATAATAATTAATAATAATAAAAATAATAATAATAATAATAATAAATAATAAATAATATTACTTATTTAAATCAAATGATTATTAATTAAATTAAAAAAAAAATTAAGCCGACCAAAAAAAAAAATAAAAAAAAAAATCAATAACTATTAATAAGGCTCTGAAATACGCTCTTCCTTCTCAAATTAAAAATCTCATTGCCCTGATGATGGACTCACCAAGCCAGTCCGAAACGTTGGTTTCATAACTGCTCACAGGTTTTTTCCACAAATCAAATTAAAAAATAAGAATTTAGTCCACTTCCTACCAAGCCAAATCCATGGCATCTTCTGTTGTAACAACAATTTTCATCTGAATCTTTCATTTCCACATCGATAATGGCATCCATAGATCCATTTGCGCCAATATTTTTGTCCTCTAGCTGCATTTGCTTTGGATGATGAGTTGGATGCAAGGTCCAACAATGAGAGACATCATGTCCCTTCTTTTGACAAAAGGTGCAACTCTTAAGCACTTTCTGAGAAAGTTTTCTTTGCCTCTTCTGCTTCTTGTTTGTTTTCTTTTTCAACCAGCATATTGAAACAACATGGTTAAATCCACCACAAAATGTGCAACAAAAATTCCTTTCATTTGAATAAGAAAAATAATCATTCTTTGCTGAAACATAATTAAATTGATCATGTGAATAATTATACCTATTTTGCTGCATGGAATGTCCATCCTTTTTGTCTTCGAGAGACGATGAACTAGTAGAGGAGACAACTTTCTTTTTCAACCTTTCATCATTGTTCTTATCTTGAAAACTGTTTACATTGGCATGTTTGCCATAAGCGACATGTTTACCCTCTACTTGCTACAATGATGGCTTCAAACAATGGCAATAATCCTTAAAACAATTTTGACATATATGCATTTGAGAACTTGGGATAAAGGTTCTCTTTAAATTTTCATCACATGCATTCAAGGATTTGAATTCTTCGCCATTAAATTGTTCATATCCAAAACCAACATTCTTGGGATGCTCCACCACCTAAATAGGGTCAACCATGCCTTGTGCATGCTTTCCCAAACATTTGCCTTCATGATAGCCCATCTTAAACATTAATTTGAACCCTATACCCCTTGTATGTTTTTCAAAAGAACCAACACACTTTTCAATTGAGGAAATTGAAGACAAGTTTGAATGATTTACCTCATCCTCAAGCATTTTCTTGGACAAAGCTTCTTGAGCTTGAAGGATTTGTTTCTCCATGTCATGCAGTCTTTGGAGAATTGTTTCCTTTTCTTCCTTCATAGCCAACAATTGTGTATGAAGCTTAACACTTTCTCTTTGATCCTCAATGAGAATCTACACCATGTCCTTCACCTTAATGAATTCATTCTTCATGTCATCATTGAAGAATTTCGTGAAGGAGGAAACTTCACTTGTGGATGTAGTTGACATTATGTAAATGGTCAAATTATCAAAAGGAACTTCAAAGAAAAGTTCTCAAAGCTTTCAAACAAATGACAAGCTTTAACCAAAAGTCTTTACAGCTACACTCTTATTCAAGCAGCCATAAAACACAAACTCCAATAGCTTTTGTAGCAAACACTAATCAAATGAGTTTGTTTTTCCAAATATAATCTTGAGGTAATTTGGGGTAAGGAAAATAGCCTTCAACCCTTTCCAAGACTTATCTAACATCAGCTATCCTTTCAAGTCAAGCAGACTCATACAATCAACCATTTTGCAACCAATAACATAGTCAATATCTTACACTGTTTTAACACCCTTTTCACAAAACTAATACTCAAAATATAAAATAAACCAGAGATTGACTAAAGGAGCTTTTATCTACTTCGCAATTGTATAACAAAATAATTTTGAAGGCTTCCTGGCTTGCTTCAGACTCTTTCTATAGTTTATATCACTACTCATAGATTCATAGAAAGAGTAACTGGGCTCTGATACCATCTGATATGATAATGAAACTACTTGTTTTGTTGTGCAAGGTATTCATTTCCATTAAATTATAGTTGCAAACTATTACAGATGTCTTGCAAATGAAACAAAGTGTTTTTGGTTAATTTTCTGTGCCTTTAGTGTGAAGGAGGGTTATTTCATTTTCCTGTTTAACATATCAAATCTGAAAAACACAGCAATAAAAGTTCACCACATATAACACAACAACTGATGAAGTAGTTCACCCTTCCTGGGCTACATCTGCTAGGTCCAAGGCTCCCAAATGGGTATGTCCTTGCTTTGATTAGATGCTCAAAATGGTTATATATTGAATAAAAATCCTAAACAGGCAAAACCAGCTATGAAAATGAATTCAGAACACAAGGAACAATCGCAAATGACTATTGTTTCACCTCCAATGGATACTCGCAAACCAATACAACTCCAACACTGCTTAGGCCCTAGTGGCTCCTGGAACTTCTTCACTACAAAAGTACCTGAAGATGACCTCTGCTAGCTGTGAAACCTATCCCAATGGCTTTGGAATGCTCAGAATAGCCAAAATAAAATAAAAAAATTCACATCAAAAGGCCTCCCCTAGCCAAAGTTATGGCCAATTGAAGTTTTCTCCCAGTTTTCCCTAAAAAAACTCCACCAAATGTGGCGAATTTGAGTTAACTGTAGATAAAAATGGAAAATGTGCTAAAATTGGCGGTCTACACCAAACTAACTGCCAACATGACTGTAACTGTCGAGTGCTTAATCTGCATGTGACCACGTGGTCCCCTAACCATCGGGGTTAACTATCTATCCACTGGAGGTTAGGTCTTGGTTCTGAGCCCTTGGTTTCATGAATAGGGTGTTGGCCCCTTTTACCACCCAAACGAAACCTGTTTAAACCTCAAATATGATATGAGTCGTTTATATATTAAGTTTCGATGTGTAGGCGGGTTAGTTGGGCCTGTGGGCTAGTGGCCACCCGACCCGGGGTCAAATCCTGTGAGCTCCAAATAATTTTGCCGAAACCAACTTTACGTTCTAGGGGCCATGTGGCAGCCTCTAGGCAGGCCATGTGGCATCCCATAATTGGCCATCAGAATGGAATATTTCTGTGAATATTCTGAGAAATATTCCATGGAATATTCCAAGGAATATTCCATGGAATATTCTTTTTTAATTTTTTTTCAAAATTCAAATTTTGCAAGTTATTGGGTATTTTCAAAATGCAAAAACTTCTCCATATGGTGTCATATTTTTGAACCATTTGTGGCACCGAGATTGCATCGACAAGGCCTATTTGATTGTTTAGGTTGCAAGTGTTTTTGAACACTTTCAATTTTGAGCCTTTTTCATGGCTCGGACTTGAGCTCCTGATCATACTTCCATCCACTCTTTTCATCATTTCCTCAAGGATCTTCATTAAGCCTTTGATAGGTATGATTACCAATATTTTTATAAAAGAATCAATCAAATTAGAATGGAACCTAACGAAAACATTGATGGGTTTTCTAATAAATTCCTTCACATAGGTTATGAGTTTCCTAAAGAATACATGGACTCGGATTTATTCAAGAAAAAGTTTGAGTGTTTGTTTCACATATCTTTGCAAGGTGAATCCAAACCACATGATTTTTATGCTTCCCCAACTCTTGTAAATCATGAGACACCCCTAATTTTAGAGGAGGAACTTGCTATTCCCTTTGTTCCTTGCCCTCCTCCTTTTTCAGTTCTGATGCGGGTGCCTCCTTGCGATACTAATAAAATTGGGAAATCTGCAAATCAAATTCCTAATCCATCTTCTCACCCTCCTTTCACTTCTCATGATTTAGATCCCATGGAGGAAATCCCAAAATGGTTCATGAAGCCTATGGTGAATTCTAATCTCTCCATTCGTCAAGATTATATAATTACTCATAATTTAAATCTTGAGTCTGATTTGGATACCTATCATCCTATACTATCTCTTTCTCATGACCCCTTGTCCCTTGATATGCCTAATCAATATCTTCCAAATCTAAGTAGTGAATAGGTGCAAGGCAGTCACATTTCTTAGGTAGAGGAGTAGCAAGGGGAAGATTCTTTCAATCATTCTTCTCTTTTCCAAAATCCCCCATGCGAAGATGGTGATTACTTACTCTTCGTTGATAATGAATCTAGTAATCTCCTTCATCAATCAAATGAAATTAATTCTCCTTATCAATTTGAAGTCTTGGGTAAAAATAATTCTGATGAGGATGAATCCAATGATATATATGGTGATTAATGCCCAAGAGCACCAATTTATCTTTCATCCATCTCATTCTCATGACCGCTTGTCCCTTGATATGCCTAATCAATATCTTCCAAATCTAAGCAGTGAATAGGTGCAAGGCAGTCACATTTCTCAGGTAGAGGAGCAACAAGGTGAAGATTCTTTCAATCTTTCTTCTCTTTTTCAAAATCCCCCATGCAAAGATGGTGATTACTCACTCTTCACTGATAATGAATCTAGTAATCTTCGTTGTCAATCAAATGAAATTAATTCTCCTTATCAATTTGAAGTCTTGGAAAACAATCATTCTGATGAGGATGAATCCACTGATATATATGATGATTAATGCCCAAGAGCACCAATTGATCTTTCAGTTTCTCAAGAAGATTTTGTTTCAAAAGATTTAGATCTTAAATCTATTTTGGTCAAAGAAAATTCACTTATGAACACTTCTTCTTCTTAACCTCCCTATCCGTTATGCTCTACTATTTGTAATGCATCAACTTATGATGCGTACTGACTCCAAGAGTTTCAAGTTTTTTATCTTATAAAGTGAATCTTGAAATGACATAATATAGTAAGAATATCCATGATGAAGAAGAAAGATATGAAATTATAGAGTATCCATTCAATCCCTTATCATCTATTGTTTTGTATGGGGGGAACTCTGCAAATCAGTGTGATCATGATATTTTTCTGATTCATACATCATCAGATTTGTGATTAGAGGAATATTATGACTTGAGTAATCTTTTTGTTGAAGTTGAAAAATATAATCAAACCAATGATGTAGATAGATGCCATCCAGTTAATGGTGATACTGTTAACTTAATCTATAACAACTGTTGATATGAAATTTTTGATCTGACTCAATCTATAAAATGTTTTTATTTATCTTTTCAAAGTTCTAGAACTTGTAAGGAAGTTGAGGCATTTAAAATGTTGTTGATGGTTATGTCAGGTTCTCATGATCCTGGTAAAATTCATGAACCATGTTAGATATGGATTTTCCTACAAAATTCTCTCATTCATATTGTTTCAATAGACACAAACTAATTCTTGATGTATTTTGGGATTTCTCATTACAATTTTCCTATTTCACGAGATCAGGTTTCTAATCATACTACTGTAGTGAATTGATCCTAATGCAAATTTGTTTTATCGAATTCAGGTTTGGAGTGTATGCCTTTCATAAATGCACATAATTATGAAGAAAACCAATTTCAAGATTACCTTTGGCTGAAGAATCCATGTCTATTGAGTGCTATGGTGGATAATCAGATCCTAGTCTCTCTTGTGAATGTATTGATGACACCAGAAGTCCTCTTGAGTGTTATCAAGCGCTTGAGTTATTTATTGAAAGTACAAAGATCTACAATCGTAAACAATATAGGACCAGATATATATTGACCACACACATGCATATATTAGCAAACATACAAAAATGTGGAGGAAACCTTGAATAGCTTTATTGATATAGAGGTTAGAAGAGAGGATTACCACCCATTAATCTGACCCAGCGTCATCCTCCAAGCATGAAAGCCCTTCTTCACCTCATGAAAAGCTTAGATCACCAAACACTATGATATTCCACCAGGAAACCAACAACACTTCCTTACAAGATACAAGATTCCAGCCTTCGGATCTCTGGGATGAGGGATCCATATATAGATGATTGCAGGGGGATGAGTTAGTTTTTGGGATTTTGATTAGTGTCTTCTCTCTGATAGTCCTTGATTCGACTTGGAGATTGATGATCTCTTACTCATCCTTGGGCGAATTCAGAGAGGAAAGTGTCACAGGAGAGGTTTCTGGAAGATTCCATGATCATCCACCTTGGAAACTGTCTCTGCCATTTGTCTACTCTCACCCATCGCACCCTACAGAAGGGATTTTCAGTATGCATCACACTTTTTGCACTGAGCAGGTGAGATGCATCGCACCCTCTGCCTTGAGCAGTCTATATGGTCCAGTTTTGACCAGTTCTGAGCAGTTTTCTGTGGAGAACTTCTGGGAGATGATGTAATCAGCTGACCTTGTTCCTTTAGGGCATGAAACAACACTTTTAGGGACTCAGAAGCTCTTGGTTTATGGACATATATGATTTGGGGTTGCAGTGCCCAAATATGTCTATAACAGTTATGGGAAGATGATTTGTGACATTTGGCATGCGAGGAAGTTGATTTTATTGTTTAGAGCATTCACAGAGCTGTTCAAATTTATTTATCCTTGTTAATTACAAATTGAGAATCTAATGCTATAATCAACCCATCTGATCATGATTCTATCTCTGATGACTATCATTTAACTTACCGTTTTCCCATCATCACATCCAATGAAAATTGTTTTACATTCTATGATCTCTACAATTTATCATCTTAATATCTAGATACTGTTGCGGGAAGTTTTCCCCTAAGGTTCTTGGGTGAAACCTTAGCAGACGGAAGATTATCTAAGTTAAGAAACACACACACAACCAACCGTTTATGCTATAAATAACTACTTCTAGGGTGAGAGGGGCATACCTGATGTCCTACGTTTGAGTAGTTACTCAAGGGTGCAAACCCTTCTTCACGTCCCTTTCGCTCCTTGGTCCTGTAAAAACCACAATTCCACCAACTACAACAGTATATGGACAAGATTTTACATAAAAAATGATCTTTATGTTATATGAAAAGATGAGTTAGTTACAAACTTATAAGCATCTATTTAAGTATGAACTTCACATATAAATATCACTAACACAAAGACAAGAGCGTTTCGGGAACAAGACGTGTTTCTTTATTAGATAAGTAAAATAATATGAAACAAGAGCAATATCACCTGAATCTGCTTCTGCAAGCTCCAAGCTCAGCCTCCTTCTGGGTCCGTCCCGCCTCAAGCCACTAGTAGGTCACCCTCCATTACTCTCTCCAAGATGTGATGGGAAAAAATGAACATCCAAACACAAAATCACAAGGAAACAAGGGTTTCCTGTACAAAATGGGGAAGTGCAGAAGGCACAAGGGTCTTCAGACCTGATCAGGGGGAAATCTCAGTATAATAACCTTTCTCTATATTCTCTCTTCCTTTAGGCCTTCCCTTGGTGTCTTTTTATACCAACGCCAAGGTAGTTTTTTAGTTAGGAATTGGTTGAGGACAGTTGAGGCCACGGGCACTAACAGGTGATCAGCAGGTGAAACCCGCGATCTCCGCCCGAAAATACGGAATTTTTATATTTTTTAAGTGTTTTAATACATATATGCGGGTTAGCTATGTAGAACCCATGTATACACGCGTTTAACTCAGGGCAATGTCACGTACAGGGAATAAAACACTGTTTTTTAGATATGTGACCAGGTCTGGAAGGAGGGGTTGCCCTAGGCCATGGCTGAAGCATCACAAACCATACTGGTGAGATTTGGAGCTATAACACCTGTCCCTACAGCGATGTGGGTTAAAAGGAGTAATGTGCAAACCTTACAAGGTGCTATCGATGAGGCAGTAAAAGTTGAAAATGGAATGATCAGCCTCACCGCATGCCACCCCATAGCTGGAGAAAAGAAAGCCCCTCAGACATCCAAGAATAATAATGTAAATGATAACAAAGGGGTTGAAACTAAAGAAAAGGATACCACGGATGTGGAAGGGTTGCATCAGATCATTAAGAAACTTACAAACACGGCTATCGATATGAGAAGGAATCATGGAGAGAGTACTAGTGGTAAGGGAGGAGACTATAACAACAGAAAGCCCTTCAAGCCCTTCTATCATAATAAAGTAGAAGGTGGTCATGGTCAACTTGCATTGCCTGCTCCACCTAATGAAGAGGCTTTAAACACATAAGAGTTGGCTCTTGTTGGATCGCTCCTTGCCACAGAAGAACCTATGGTGGAACTGGAGCCGAACACAAAGAGGAAGAAGAATACCAAGTAGAAGAGCCCTTGGATGAGGAAACTGAAATTAATGCACAGTGGGATTTCCACAGTAATGAAAATGATGATGAGGGAGATAATACTGTAGAAATCAATGCCAATGAAATCCATATGCGTAGTAAAGGGCTGCTTCCAGATACAACAAAGCCCTCAGACCAAATAAAGCAAGATTTTTGCCCTGTGAAAGCATCTGCTCCTAGAGTTCCTGTCAAGAATAGTAGACATGGCGGTCAATCCATGAATGCCCCTGTTGCAAGTCACCCAGGGAAAGAAAATGCATCTCCCACTGTAACAAAGGCTACTCAAGACAGTAAGCTCCCATCTAAGAATGGAAAAACAGGTATGTTTACTCCACCCTGTCCTATTTATAACATTGATTATAATATTGTGGATGAGCTCAAGAAGTCTAGGGCCAATATCACATATTTTGACTTGTTGAAATTAACACAACAAAGAGATTTGTTGCTGAAAGCTATGAATGAGTGGAATTGAAAAAACCCCACCACCGCAAGCACACAAACCAAGAAGCCAATCTCCAAACCCGTCAATACCACTAGCACAACCCAAATACCATCAGCTATGGAGGCCATGTTGTCTAAAATAAACCGAAAACCCCAGGATATTAGCGCAACCATGATAGGGAGGAAATCAAAATCTATGACTCCACCCTTCCTTATCACATTTGAAATATTCAACATGAATGTGCACAATTGCTTGGTAGACTTTGGTGCCTTATCCACTGTTATGCCTCATGTTGTTGCCAAGGGACTTCAGGCGATACCCGATAAAACTGAAACTAGAATTATGCAGTTGGACAGAACAGATGTGAGAGTTATTGGGGAGCTGAAAGATGTGTTGATTCAGATGGCTGCCAAGCCTCAATACACTCAAGTCATTGATATAGTGGTGGTGGATATACCTGAGGCTTATGGAATGCTGCTTGGTGGGGACTGGTCATCAAATCTAAATGGATATTTCTCAACTGATTGGTCCCATCTTTTATTGCCTCAGAGGGGCAAAGGTGATATGCTGAGTGTGGATCGGGAAAGATATATGAAATATGTGGTAACGGAACTGAATAGCCCCAATGAACCTATAATATTCTCTAGATCTATCCTTGGGAATTATAGCTTCGATATGTATGTCACAAAAACCTGTTTCGGAAAATGCCCTGCAAAAACAACTAAGGAGATCTTGACAAACACACAGTTGGAAGATAGGGTCAATCACTCCCATAATCCAACTAATGAGCTATCCTGTACTATAGTAGATGATAGGACTAATTTTGTAGGTAATAATTCAGTTGATGTAGCATTAGATTATACATTTTGGGCACTCTATTTTAATAGCCCCATCTCTCTTGAAAGTGCAGGTGTTGGGAGCATTTTCATCGACCCACTAGTGAACCAACGTTTGATGGCCAACTGGTTGGAATGCTTGCACACCAGTAACACAACAGAACATAAAGGCTTGCTGAAAGGCCTGAGAAGAGCCATTGAAAGGAATGTAAAAAATATCAGAGCTTTTGATAACCCACAGTTAATGGTGGACCAAGTAAAGACAAAGATACACTGTAGTCTGCCACACCTGGTGAGGTACCAACATGAGGTATGGAGTTTAATTGACAATTTCGATTCTTTCAATGTCACACATACCTCGAAAGTATAACCACGATGCCGGTCTAATGACTCCTATGGTTGCGAAACTTTTGCCCAATCTTAGATTAAATAAGAATAAACTTTATGTCGAATTGATTTTTAGATTATCCATAACTAATAACATCTCAAATTGGCAGGTGTTCGAAGGTGATAACCAAATCCTTGAGTTCCTGCATTGCAAAAGAACACTAAAAAATGCAGCCATTAACAAAAGGGAGCATGACAAACTTATAAAAGGAAGTGAAGGCGAGGTGCCATCTTTCATTGAGAAATTTATTCACTTTTCATCTCTCATGAGTAAGCCAACATGTAAGCACACAAAATTACAACACCCATGGCTGAGCTTATTCCAAGTTGTGGAAAAAATTGGTCATGGAATTTACGGATTGAAAACCTCACAGGGAGAAATTGAAAAACTCCCTGTTAATGGCTAACATCTCAAGAGATACTTCCAGTAGCCACCACGTGGTGGTTACTTCCTGAGTAGGTTAGAGTTCATTTCATTCTATTGTTAGTTTAGTTGTATTCCTGTCCTTTCTTTTTGTTTTTCTGACAGGTCTATTTTTCTACTGTTTTGAATCACATTCCTTTTCAGTTAGTTGATTGTAGCCATCTGGTCTCATTCTACCTTTCATATTTTCCTTATTCGCTACTCTTGGCCTTTCCTTGCCTCATTATCTTGCTGATGATTCTGCTGTTCCTGAACCCATCATTTCCCGACAAATCAAACAAACCTTCTATCAACCCATGAGCACTTGAAAATCAGCAGTGGAATGCAAACTGAAACCTCTCATTGGCATATGTTGGGAACTTTGTGAGATCTGTTTATAACTTGGAAATCTGGAGCATGTAGGGGCATCTTTATAAAACAAAAAATGTGTAACTACAGCTGGACTAGCATGGCAGAACGCTGCATTTTAAGTAAATCCCACTCAAACCTAGCCTATACTCACTTGTAAGGTTTACAATCATTCTCCATTGGTCCCATCCACCTCACTAAATGATCCAATACCTGTTACTCTCAAGTAAACCTCTTTTCATGGGCTAATTTCAGTGTCTCATACCCTGTGGAAAATCTAATTGTGCTCTAGTCCTTGTGCCTGAAACTGGAAGGACTTATCTAAAAAGAAATGAAACCTTAAGTCCTTGTGCCAATCTGGAAGGACAGGTTTTTTGGGAAGAAGGTTAGAGTAAGGACTGTTGCTAGGCTCAGAGTACCAATTTGTAGGTTTTAACTCCGTACAGAAATTACCTGCATACGAATTCTAAATCACAGGAAAAATAAAAATGCGAGAGCATAACACATAAAACACATATACACAGAGATTTCCCACTGGATCTCCAAACCGAGACTACCAGCTTGATTTTTCATTATATTCCTTTCAATGTTACAATACATATTTATACATGCCGAAGCATCCAATACCATGGACCGAAAACCATCGCGTCCAAAACCATGGACCGAAAACTATAGGTAGGTTCGCCCAACCTAATATAGGGTCCAAAAAAAATTTTCTCGGGCGCTGCCCCGAACC
>APFE030002465.1:79534-106300 GCA_000404065.3 Pinus taeda
TGAGAAAACAATATTTCTCGTACAGAGATTGACTGTATGGGCTTTTACCGGATATTTCACCTTCCAAAGGAAGGATGAATCCAGAGGCTACCTGGCCCGATTACAGGCTCTGCCTAGAGAAAAAGAATGTAAACACTTCCTGAATAGTAGATCTGATGATCAACAGCTCTGATACCATGTAGAAATTTTGAATAATTTAACACATATTCAACAGAGATTATCCTGATCATGTACTATTGCGGAAAACATACACAATACATAAGCTCCTCTACGTTGATCATCAATATAGCAGCATCAATAACAATAAAACATCAAGAGCATCCACACATTAACACAGTATGTATCCCGGGGAAAGCATCTCGCTAAAAACCCCAACTATCTGTATATTAATGATTGAGTCATGTAACATTACACAGCATAATACTTCTCACAATTATCTCCACCTCTGTTACACACAATACAGCTCAGATCTGATCTCCAAATCTCTTCCACTGCTTGCCTGCCTCCACTGCTCAATACCTGCTCAAGAACTGATGAGAATGGTTTACCAAACTCGTATTTCACCTGCAAAGAATCACTCACACTGTGTTGGACGTGAGCACAAGCTACAATTCTAAATAGTGGCCAACTCATTGGCATACTCAATCCCTTGATTGTGCAAATCTCATGCACAACTATAGTCACAACTGATAGCAATCTGATTCTCTAACACCTATCCCTCCTGAACTGAACATGCACTGACATGCAACTGAATTAACTGATGTATTCATTAGTTGTATTATGAGTTAATAACTTGTGAATTAATTAATAACTAATTCACCCAACTCATCTCTAGTCTATTCGCCAGTTAGACTAAATACAACCAGTTTAACAAAGCTAAACTGAACACAACTCCATCAACTGCACCTCCAGTCCACTAAACTCAACTCACTTGAGTTCTAACTGAAGTCCTGCATGCAAATATTAGTCATCCCATAAGTAACCACGTATTTCCTTCTGGGATCTGCATGTACCACATCCGTAGCTCATCCTGAAGTGCTCCAAGAGAATAAGACAAAGTTTATAGTCTAAATATTATTATTAGCTAATAATATTTGACTGTTCTATATTTAGACTGAGCAGTCACTCCACTGTGATCTAAAAATAGAAGTCCATCTGTTTTTCCCAATTTGACCAATCATCCATAAACAGCAACCTGCAATCCATAGACATGATCCATATGTCTAAAAATAGACATAGTCTAAAAAATAGACTTGCGCCAAAAATAGCCTGCGGGCCCACTTAGTGAAGGCGACTCTTTTCACTAAGCTCCATCATCTTGTTGCAATCTCAACACACCTAACCTCTGATACCATGTTCATTTTAGGTAACAATGGTATATTCTACGTTTAAGTGCAATTTTACTTCAATTTCTTTACTAACCCAATATCAATATCTAGTTTAACAATCACATCAACATGATAGTAAAATGTAGATAGAACATAAACATAAACAGTAGAAGACAAGACAAGACAAGAGGACACAAGATGTGGCACCATCCAGGGAAAACCCGAATGCAAGGAACCCTTTATGAATTCTTCTATTATTCTTCAACAGTTCAGCAGAGAGAGAGAGATAATACAATTTACAAATCTGATAATTTATGATACCAGTAGAAAGCCCTAACTAGAAAAGTCAAGGCTGGTCAAACATGGCAAAATTCTTCCTCTAATTAGCTCAGTCAAACCCAATCAACTTCGACCTCCAACAACAAGCCCAATCAACCCAAAACAGTTCGAAAAAGTCCAGTAAAAAACTAGTCAACGAAAGTCAACCTGCGGCCAGCCCTAAGGCAATCAATGCTGGTCAAAGGAGAGGTCAGATTGCCTCGATTTCAGTGCCTAGATATGCGGCCTTCTAGGAAAAAGATACCTCATGCAAAATGGAGTCAAAACAGGTCAATTCTTGAGGTCAACGCTGTCAAACAATAATCCTGCAACTCGGTCAACGCAGTTAGTAGAATTCATCCTTCTTCCTTCACAAGTGCGAGAGAAAGTTGCCCAGTTTTGCCTAACCAATCACAAGAGGAGAGAGAGAGATGATGATAAAATGACTTGAGGTCTCCTCCTTTTATATGCAATGTTGAGGATGATTTGGGGGTTTGAATGCTTGTTTTGCTAGCTGGTCGACCTTGACAATTTGTCCATAATATGAATAAATTCATATCTTCATTTGTATATGTCGGAATCAGATGATCTTTAGATCAATCCTACACCTCCCGGAGAGAGGAATCCAAGAAAAATATCAGCTATCACAAATAAGATGACCCATGTGGAGTTTGGCCCTAGTTGCCAATTTTAACAAATACACTATACATCAAGTGCTCCATCCTCACCTTCTTCCTGATATTTAATCAGAGTTTATGTTGCAGAATTCATGCTGTTTTAATGCTATGTACATGTGGTTAAGTATCATCACGTTTTCTATTATTTCTTCAGAGTTCATTCAATGTATTTTTCAGATGTTGTAGCCTAGAGACATATCTACCTTGCCTTTGTCGCAATAGATTTACATGCATGCACTGATGTCTTGTGTTAAGACCTGAATGGCTGCCTCATGCAATGGCTCTCCCCCTCAAGTTTTCAACCACCATTTCATTCAAATTATCAATAAATACCTGGTCTCTGCCATATGTCACTGTAATTCATTGTCGTTTATATTTGGGCAGTTTCGAGTGAGGGAGTCCCCTCCGATTAGAAAGGACCAATTTCTAACCCAAAGAGGCCCATGGTTACCCCTATAAACCTTCCCAACCTAGAGGCTAAATTATAGGGTGATAACACACCTTGACCAAAACATGAGAACCCCATCACACCATGGCTATCCAAAAATGAAAAAGATAGGTTGAAAACACTGTCACACCTGGAAAAACCCATGCCATAACAATGAAAGAACCACATACAATAACATGCATGCCAAATATAGTAAGGAAAACACACATGCAAATTGATACTTGCAAAGAATCCTGCTGTGGCTACTTGATCTTGCTCTTTCTTGCTTAATCATGCCTTCCTCTTGCCTTCTTTTCCTTTCTTGCTCCAATGCCAAAGTGCTCCAAGAAAAATCTAAGTGTCCAAGAGTGAGAGAGAGAGAGAATAATGAGAGAGATCCTAAACTGAAATGACAAAAGGTTCCAACTAATCCTCAAAATCCTTTTGATCAATTAGGCCTCTATTTTCTTCATTTTCCATTATTTTCCTTCAATTTCCTCCTCACATGCAATTTGTGACCTTTCACCTCCCTTTTCTCCCAATTTCCATAATTTTTATAAATAAATGTGCCAAAAATGCCATTTTTCCTTTCCAAAGCCTTAGCCATTGCCTTTGCCAATTTACTTAACCATAGTAAAGCAATGAACACCCACACTAGGATGTATTGCCCAACATTCAACTTGGAATAAGTGTCCCATCAACCGTGGTTATTATTTTTTCTTTATTAACTTTTATTACATAGAATTTTCACCAGGGTTGTTACAACCCCCCCCTCGGGGACACCATCCTTAGTGTTCAAAAACACTTATACCTCAGCAAAATGGCTGAAAAGAAACATACTTCCCATGGAGCTTTATAACATAACTTGATGCAATATTTACAATGATCACCCTGCTGAAAAAGAAACCCAACATGATAGCATAACATCATGAAATCTATAATGACATGACACCCATACCGCTTATTGGAGCTTTATAACATAGCTCATGGTGATATTTACATCCATATACATATGTACATATATCAGAACATCACACCAGAACATATACCAAACATCATACCAAACTGCTTTGCCTCAACCAACAAACAATGAAGGATACATAGCCCGCATCTGATCCGCCATCTCCCATGTAGCTTCATCGGGCCCAAAGTGCATCCATTGCACTTTAACCTATTCGATTTCTCGATTCTAGAGCATGAGCACCTTTCTCTGCAATATACACTAAGGCTTCGACTGGAATTCTCCATTTGGCACCACCTACAATACATACCAGTCAATCACATGATCAACATCTTTAAAATATTTCTTAAGCAATGACACATGGAAAAGATCATGGACTTTCACTATCGGAGGCAGTGCAAGTTGATAGGATACTGGCCCAATCCTCTCAATAATCCTGAAAGGTCCACAAAATCATGGTGCCATCTTGGCACATGATCCAATCCACAATGAGCTTGTCTTCGGTTTTATGCGAAAGTACACTTGTTCCCCAACCTGGAACTCCTTGAACAACATATTCTGATCTGCATAGCTCTTCTGCCTATCATGTGCTGATTTCAAATTCTTCTTGATTACTTACATTTCGAGTTCCACGTCATCCGACATGTCTGGTCCAATCAACACCCTGTTCACCAAATCACTCCAACTGATGGGAGTATTACAACTCTGCCCATATAATGCCTCAAACAAAGTCATCTTCAAATATTCATGATACCCATTTTGGTAGGTGAACTCCACCAATGGAATATAATCTTCCCACTTTCATTGTTGATGCATCACATACATCCTCAACATGTCCTCCAATATCTTGTTGACCCTCTCAGTCTATCCATTTGTCTGGGGATGATAAGTTGTATTGAAGGCCAACTATGTGCCAAAACCTGTAAACAATTGCTTCCAAAACTTGGAAGTGAAATTTGCATCCCTGCATGACATAATATGCTTTGGAACTCCATGCAATTTGACCACATCTTTAATGAATACCTGTGCTACATCGCTAGCTGAGAATGTAGACTTCATTGGAATGACGTGCGCAACCTTTGTCAACCTGTCCATAACAAACATGATGGAATCATGTTGTCTCACTGTCCTTGGAAATCCTGCGATAAAGTCTGTTATCACTTCAGAAAAAATTTCAAATTTTTTTCAAATCAGTTTCATTGTAAAGGCTAGGTGTTAGTCCGGGTTTAGTTTTTCCATGTTTGTTTTAGTGTCTAGGTCCTAGGAGTCTTGTTCCCTTTGTTAAATATGGTCAATAATCTTGTTTTACCCACCATTGGTCCCACATTTATTCAAAGTGTCATGTGTTAAGGCTGTTTCAAAAATTACATGCACTACGAAATCAACTAAGAGTTTTCGTAGCGCAAACTCACAAAAATACACTATGTGCGCTACGAAAACACCTAAACAGTTTCGCAACTAGGAGATTTCGTAGCACAAAACACAGAATTTACACTGGTTGCGCTACGAAATCAGGGATTTGTGCCAGATCTTATCTAACTGTCTTTTCCATCAAAATTCGTTAATTTTCCATCACCATGTGTGAGTCCTTGAACCATGCCTATCACATGCAGCCATTCATCCTCATCATTAGAGTCGTTAGGTGTCTTGGTATGCTTAGGTTGCAAGTTTCAAAAAAGAGCTAAGTATTCACAGTTATGATTTAGGTTTGGGTTCATGCATGAGGAGCACATTGACAGATGTTCAATTTGAATTCTTTGAAGATCAAGTGAGGCAGCTCTCAGTTTCAAATTCAAGTAAGGCAGTGTTCAAACCAATACAGTGCAGGTTTATCTTCAAGTTTCCTTGCAGGGATTTCATAGACATGTCTGAAGAAAGGAAAAATCACAGATCAGGCCAGTGTCTTAGACTTGAGCCTGAAGGCTTAGATGTTCTCACGAGGAATGGAGAGGTTGAAGAAGCATTCAAACAGTCACAGAAGAAGAAGGTTCAGATCAAGGAAGTGGTACAAGAGCAGTCTATTGATAAAACAATCAAAAGAAGAGTAACTAGAAGTCAATTAGCCAAGGAAAAGGGGAAGACAATGATTGTTGATGAAAGCCCAGCTTCAAAGGGAAGTTCGAATGATCTCCTCCACACCATCTACATAGAAGAGACTCCTCTGGTCCAAGCAAAGCTACTTGAAGCCAACGAGAACAAAACCAAAGAAGTTAAATCTTTCAAAAGCTTCAATTTGATGACCAAGTCTCAAAGTTTGTTTTCAAAGCCAAGAAGGCCTGTGACTAGGCATTTAAGAAGATTACAAGAGGCAGAGCCAGAGGTAAGAGAGATAGATTGAGGACCTGCAAATTCATTTGAGAAAACTAGGAGGACAATCTCAGCATAAAAGAACCGGGCTATAAGTGATTGGAGCCTTAATACAATTTTGGTTAGAACATTACCTTTTCGAAGCTGTTTATGGATGGATTATGTCAAATATATGTGGCCTATTGGCATAAGATGAAGCTGTGAAGAAATCACAAGAAGAATACTTTTTTTGAAAAAACTTTGTTTTTTTTTATTCACACAGCAGTTTCGTAGCGCGCTACGAAACTGCTGTAGCTGCATATTATGACTTGATGGGCCAATTTTGAGAGACAAAAAGTAAATATTTGTGAATAAGGGTTTCTAAAAGGGAGTATTTACAAGGTTTAAACATCAAGCAAGGGAAAAACAAGTAGCAGAAGGTCGAAGACAAGAATAAAAATGAAACTCTAAAAAGGAGGAACTTTGTCTCCTAGTTTTTACCAGTCAACTTCTAGAAGAGTTTCTGAGCAGTGGAAAACTCCTCTCTAAAAAGTGAAAGAGGTTTTCATTCCTAAGATACTGAAGTAAAAAAACATCTTTTAATTTCCTCAAATCCATTATGATCTGGGAGAAATGAAGGACCAAACTTGCGCTACGAAACTGCTGTAGGTGCAGGTTTTCACAAGCATATTTCTCTGTTTTACACCTGTTTTTCAAAGACACATTCTGGGCGGTAGGAACGGTTTTTAAAAAATCAAAGAGAGGCTTTTGTTCAGAATGGATTGGTTCACAAAAGCCTCCTTCAGTTTTTCTAAATACATTTTTTATGAGAAGATATGACCTCTATCCCAAGACCTATTTTTCAGCCAGAACAGAGCAAGGGACAGTCTCCTAGTTTCTAGGAACAACAAAAGGATGAGTCATCAAGGGCCATTTGGAAGGTTATGAGCACCATAAAATTCGACTTCATGGAGTTTTAGGTGTCAAATAATGCTTTAAATGTTTAGATAAGGTTGTTGTAATCATAATAAGGAGTTACACTCCTAGTTGTATTAGGTCTCTAGGACTCCTAGTTAGCTATCCTTTGTATTAAATAGTTAGTTTGAAGTGTCAATAGGTGTCAAATTAGGAGGAATTCGAATTCCCCTCATGCTGGAGGAAGGAATCTACATGAAATCTATATATGGGAGAAGAAATAATGTATTAAGGGTTGGAAATTTATTGAAAAAAGCTCTGATATTTGGCTTTATGTAAAGACTCTGTTTTAGTAATACAAGATTGGCTTTGCTTCTCACGACTC
This sequence comes from Pinus taeda, assembly GCA_000404065.3. NCBI lineage: Eukaryota > Viridiplantae > Streptophyta > Pinopsida > Pinales > Pinaceae > Pinus > Pinus taeda. Next base: position 86,832 of record APFE030002465.1, read on the forward strand.
AGGAGGGATTCGATGTTTAGAATGTGTTGTATTGTTCTTTTCCCAATATTTGTAGTGGTATGAATGTGTAAGCACTTAGAATTCACTCATGGTGCTCTAACTTCCAGTATACATTCATAGACTGTGTGGTCCTATATGTTTTTGGTATGTTCTGAATGTGTTGACTGCTGAATGCCCTGACTTCTATGCAAGGTTGATACCATTGTTATACTGAAATCATGTTGACTCCATAAGCCCAATGGATAGTTTCTAATTGTGTTTCCACCACTCATATTTTTACATTCGTTTCACAAGAGTTCGCCATCTTAATCATAATAAAAAACATTAATCCTTTGAGAGAGCCCTCTCTGGTTGGGGAGGCTAAGCCTTAGCCTAAAGTAGGTTTGAAATAGTTACTTGAGGTCTTCCTGGTCTGTAGCCTTACAGGGTTAGATTTTGAGATAACAAAGTCCATGGAAATGACCTCCCATTCCCACCCTGGAACCACAATTAGTTGTAGCAGTCCACCTGGATGCCTTTCAGGTCAATCTAATAAGTAAATTAACGCAGGTGTTTTACTTGTCAATCCGGGTTTGTAGACTTGGAAGCACATCCAAAGTATATGGATTTTAGGTAATGTCAATTTAGAAGGCAAGGCTCAAAGGTTAAAGAAAATGCATATTATAAATAAGTTCTAAGTTTAAAGAAACTAAAAATTCTCTGTTTCAAGATGCAATAAGCGAAGGAAGAGGCTCCTAACTTAGGAGGTCCTGGTTGTCCTTCTCCATAGTACTGTCCTCAAGAAGAGAAACTAAAAATGGTTTGTGATGTGTCGAAATCAAGAGAAGAGGATCCTAGCTTAGGAGGTCCTGGTTGTCCTTCCTCACATTTCTACTCCAATAATATTACCATTACATCAAATCATAAACTGGAATTCAAGAAATGCAAAAGGATGATTTTTAGTTGTGATTCATAATTTGATAGAAAGATAATTTAACTTAAATCATTGGTTGTCTTTTCGTACAAAATTAGATTTTAAACAAAAATCATTCAAAAATCATATAGAAATCATAACACATCTAATTAACTGAATCATAAAACTGAAACAAGAAATATTGAATCAAAACTATACTAATTTATACAAAATTTAACTGAAGTGTACTTAACTTGGTATGGGGGGCCTCCAACCTTGCCTTGTACACCTAAAGAATTCTTCAGCTACAACTAACTTAATAAAGCATCCACAACATGAACAACAAATAGAACAGTAGAAATGATTCTTCAATTTATCTCAAAAGTCTCCAATAATCTTAAGACAAAATTACACACCCTCTGAATGGTCCACAAACTTTGTTTAAATAAGCAAATCATAAACAAACTTTATTGTAATGGCTCTAACATCCTTATCAATCATAATCCATCTATACAGGTCGAAATCATCAAGTCTGGTTCACAAAATCAGGAAAATCCCACAAAATAATAAATCTGCTCGTTTTTACTAGGAATTCCTGAATGGCAGGTCAAGTTTGACCAGGTTGACCGGGCCTGTTTTTATCAGTTTGATTGAACCAATAGGTGTTTCTTCATCTGTGGTTCCCAAGCTTTCCAAATATGCACTCAGATCTCACCCAGGTGTCTTGCACACATAAATTTAATGGAGCTATAACGAGAATTTTTAATGCAGTCCAAATTTACTCTTAAAACCCAATTTTTACAAAAAATTCCAAAAATTGAAAAACTTAATTTAGTTACCTGAATATGCAAAAGAGGACTAAAATGAGGCATATATAGGTGAAATAAGATGAAATATGGTGGTAAATAGATGGATTTAATATAGGCAAAAATGACCAAAATTGAGGGCCAACAATGCCTACACTCAACCTTTACTTGTTGACAATCAAAACCCCTAGCCATGAACTCTGCTACATCCTTCTTTAGATTTGGTGAATAATAGAATTTCTTCACAATGGTCAATGTTTTTTGATAGCATGGGTGACCTAAATATGGTTTTCCATGAAACTCCCTCAAGATCACCTTCTTGAGCTCACTGTTGTTTGGCACATATATCCTGTATCTAAACCTAACTAATCCATTTGCCATGAGATGATAGTCCACATCCTATGCACCTGCACTTGTAGCTATACCACTACTTGTACTTGTACCTGTATCTATACCTATACTTGTACCTATACCTTGCACTCTACTGCAACATGTGCACAATCTCCATATACCTAACATCATGTTGACTTGCCTACAAGTTCCTATCTTATAGATCTGTCCCATAAGAACTCATAACTGCTATATGGTTTACTTGTACCTACCTGCTAAGAGAATCTACAACCCTATTCTCCTTTCCTTGATGTATCTGATCTCAAAATCAAACTCACTGATCGTGGCCAACTGTTGGGCAAGGGATGCCTTGTGTAACAGTTTTGGGGCTGAAAGCCCACGATTTTGGGTAAAGGCGTTGTAAAAGTTCCGCAAAGTGCGCGAAGCATGGATTGTAATGATTTAAGTCAAAGGGTTGTCCACCCAAAAATAATGTAAAGATAATATAGAATATGTTGGCCTACCCATGGTCCATGAACCATGGGAATGTATAAATAGAGCGAGGCTGTAAGAGTAGAAGTAGTTTTTCTTGGTAATTCTTGAGGAGATCTGAAGGTGCTATGGGTTTTTGATATTTGGATCTGGGTCTGTAAGTCGAGTCGAGGGTTGTAGTAGGAGGTAAAGGCTCTGCAGCTGTGTGCGCAGAGGCCTGGTGGATTCTGCAGCTGTGTGCGTGGACCCCTGCAGCTGAGTGCGCAGGGTGAAAGTGGATTGTATTGAATAGAAGAGTAATAAAATATAAGTTGTTTGGAAATATCGTGTAATTATTCGCAGATTTGGATATTTTATGCTTCTGTTATATGTTTATAATCTGATTTTATTATGGTTGTGCGAGTTGGTTATAACTGTTGAATGCTTGATTAAAGACCTTAAGGCCCAGATCTAACCTATACTAATCCTAATAATAAGAATCTAAGAAAAGCCTCGTCGCAAAGGCCGGTTAGCTGTGCAGAGTAGCGCGAGAGCGCGGGTTGGTTCACAACCCTTCCAAACCTCATCAAGACATCCCTAGGGTGCAGAAACCTGGTTCCAACACCCTCCCATACTACCTTGGGTGAGACTTCAGTTTGCGCTCCGCGGACTTTTGTCGAAAGGGCCAGTAGTGTCGGGATTTGTTTGGCTAAAACACTTCTAAACTTGGGTCAGGCCCCATCAAGCCAACAAATGGTTCCGTTGCCGGGACCAGGATTTGCCTAAGGGATGTTTGATGTCAAAACATTGGAACCCTACGAAGAAAGAGATTGAAGACTGGCAGGATCAGAAGCTACATGAGTTCGTGGTATAGGAAAACAAAACCCCGCAGATATCTGAAAAGAAGTGGTTGGATCATTACGTATATACGGAGATCCACGAAATCTTCTTCGCATCATTCTCTTTAGAATTGTATGAGTGGATCGCGAGGTTAGTAGATAGCCAGGGAAGGTGCAAGCTTGATCAGCCCATAGTGTGGACTCCAGCACTGGTGTGCAAGCGAGAAGTATCTGAAGATAAGATCGCACAGGCTGTAGACCATTGGTTGGATCGGATCAAAGGAGGGTTTATCACTGAATTTGCGATAGACACAACCGTGAGCTGTTAGATGATCCAAAAATAAAATATTATCATAGGTTATAAAGTTGGAATAAAATAATTATTAATTTAAGATATTAAATTATAATTATTTTTCTAGAATATTTAATTATTTAATGGAGACATTTATAATTAGTATATTGTTGTAACAAGATATGACTCTCCAAACATGTCATATCTTAGGCTCTATTTTAGGAGATTTGTTAGCTAGTTGTTTGAATAGCATTTATTGTAAGTGGAAACTTGTTATTTAATAAGTGATCGATAATTAGAGTTAGTTGGGACATTTTAGCTTATAAATATCTCATTGCAAGAGTGTTTGGTTGTTCGGGTGTAAACTCTTGCAAAATCAAGATGTAATTGTTTTTTTTTTTTGATTAATAAAATTACGTGTCTGAGGATACTTTTACCATTATTGTAGTATCAGAGCTCTAGTAACGCTGCAATGAATTGGAGGAGGAGATTCCAACTCTACAAGTTTTTAGAAAACTCCATTGAATTGATCAACAAATGATTGGTATGGAATTTGTCCAGTTTTTTTTTGGAACATAAATTTTATTATTGATTTTAGATTTGTATATCATAAAATCGTTTTTTATTATTAACAAAAAAAAAAAATGCAAAATCTGTGTGGCTATTGTGATATACTGAAAAGGCTCTGCGCTTTTCATGAATTGCTGTAATTCCCCGTAGTCATAAACCCGATGTGAATTCTCTTTCCTCTGTAAGCGTTTACAATCCCAACATTTCTGGGAGGTCAATCAGCGTGAGTTTTGGGCTCGAGATCAAAATTGGGACCATATTTTCAAGCGTATTTCTTCAAGATAGGCAATAATGAATTTTTCAAGCGTAATTTTTCAAGATGGTCAATAATGAATTTGGTTCTATTGCAGCTGTATAAACTAATGTAATCTATTCTCCAACGAAGTTGTTCAGCTATCTCTCTTGATTCTTTCCTAGGTTTGTCCAAAAATTTTGCTGCGATTGAGGAATAAGATCATTTGATTGCTTAATATCAGTATTCCGTTCCGTAACACTTCCCTGAAGGAAATGCTTCATAGATGTATCTCCAATACTTATTTTTCATTTTTCAGTGGTTCTTTTTCACTTTATTCGTGATTAGCATACCTGCAGATCCATTAGCAATGAAAAATACAAGTGCATGGGCAGCAGCCAAGCCTTGAAATAACGTCTGCCGATAATAGCAGTGAGATTAAACAAGCCTACGTGGATTTTTAAGTGGTCCATTTGCAGAATTTGCTAAGCTGTCCGTGGGTTTTCACTGTTGAGAAGAAACTTTTAAGATACACATAACATATGTATCTAAGCACACCCTCCATAAAGAATTCTTCGCATCTATCCGCCAAAACAAGTTTTATTTGCGGACTGCCATTTTCTACAATTCTTTGCCAATATCATTCAGAATAGTCCACAATTGTGTGGCCACATAGAAATAGAAAAAATCCAGATCAAATCAGTCGTATTTCTGTAGGTATTTATATAGTTGCTTTAATGCCTGAGAGTTTTGTAAAACGGGCTAGCCAGGACGATTATTATATTGGAAGTTGCCATTGCCATCGTAAAGCCAGCACAGCCAGCCAGCATAGCAGCCAGCCAGCGTGAGAGCTAGTCAGCCAGTGTCAGCTTTATACAATGTTTGTTTTTAGGTAAGTTTAAAGATGAATTGGAAAAGTGAAAATTTTTTGCTGGAGAGATAAGGAATACTTTTTAATTTTGTAAATTTTTGGAGAGATAAGGCTTATTTTATTTTGGAGAAATAAGGTGAGTGGGGTAGTTTTTTTTTTTTTAAGTTTTTTTTGGGATCATCACATTGTAACTCAAAGTAATTTTACAATGGAGGGGGGGTAACTTTTTTTTTACCAAGTTTTGCAAGAGCATTGTTGTAAAAGTCAAATTTTAAAAGTTACCTTGTAAAATTTTAAGAAATTGACTAGAGCTAAGTGCAAAGCTCAGTCATTTTTCTCCTGTTTCAACAACTATACGAGGGTCAAGGCCAAGCCCCAATAAATCAATTTTTTTGCGTAGTGTGTTGCGTGTTGTATTGCCCATCTTGACTTTTTTTTTTTGATTCTTGGTGCGAAGCTTCAATGCTACAATGTCATGGTTGATTAATTTGTTTTCTGATTTCGACAAACTTGAAGGAACAAAATCTTATAAAACGTGGCAACGCCTCATCGAAAGCACTCCCATTTATAATGAATTATGGCAGGGTATATGTGATGGTGATATTAAGCCAAATAAACCCATAGATGCAATTGCACTAGCAAAATGGGAAGTTAAGAATGCCAAAGCCTTAGCTCTCATTAAATCTGCTGTCAATGATGAAATGCATGTCCATATAAAAAATGCTACAGATGCATGGTCTGCTTTGAAAACTTTTAAAGAGTTCTTTGATACTCAGCCTAAATCAAAGAAAGTTGATCTACAATTAAAATTGTTGCAACAAAAATTGACTAAAGGAGGTGATGTTCTTGAATATATCTCAAGACTTAAGAATATTAGGCAGGAAATCATTAATGCTGGGTTTCCAGCAGTAGATGATAGTTTTATGGTCATAATTTTAATTGATGGACTTCCTTATTCCTAACACATTTTTTGGAGACTCTACAATTAACTGGAAAGTTAGAGAAACTAAAGTTTAATGAGCTATGCTAAATGTTGACCCAACATGATAAAACCTTTGGGAAGAAAAAGAAAGTTGGTGAAGATGTCTTTTTCACAGAGGCCAACACTAGTAAATCATCGACTGACAGTTCTAGAAACAGAGGCAGAGGGAATTTCAATCAGAATCAAGCAGCATATAATGTACAAAGTCCAGGTCGAAGCCAAAGTAGAGGAAACAACTTTAATAGAGGCAACAATTCAGGTAGGAGTAATTTTCAAGGTAGAGGAAACAATCAAGGAAGAGGCAATTTTCAAGGAAAAGGAAGTAATAATCAAGGTAGAGGGAAACCTCAAAATAGAAGTCAAAGCAAAGGTAGAGGAAAATCTTTAGGAAGAGGAAGAGACTTAAGTCAAATTGTGTGTCGAAGATGTAACAAAGTTGGACATTACGCTGAAGATTGTCGAACTTCACTTAATAAAATTCCCAAGTTTCATCAGCACTCAGAACAATTTGCAAATGATTAAATGATAATGACTCAGAATATGTCTTCACTTCTTTGCCTGCATTACAACTTTCCTCCTATATTAAGAGTGATTATGAAGATGCTTGGATTTTGGATTCAGAAGCAACTCAGCACATGACTTGTCGACGAGACTTCTTTTGGAATTTTCAAGATTTCCATCTTAATTCCATCTTTCTAGCAGATGATACAAAACATATACCTTATAGAAAAGGTACAGTTAAAGTTTTTCTTCCTGGCATTGGAGAAAAAATGATTTCAAATGTATGGTATGTACCCACCTTTAAGAAAAACTTGTTATCTTTAGTCACGATTCGACAAGCAGGACATCAGATAATTATGGAAGATGGCTTAGTTAAGATTAATTTAGTCAAACAGAGCTTGCAGACAGTGATGACAGGTTGAAAGGGACAGTTATTCAAAGGCATTCAGATTTTGCAGGGGCAATGACTACAGGTATTTCACCTATAAGACTATGGCATGTAAGATATGGACATTTAAATTTTGAGAGTCTTTCTCAATTGCAGAAATAAGGGATGGTTAAGGGACTGCCAAATTTCAAAAAGGACAATGCAAAATGTGAAGCTTGCATTTATGGCAAACAAAGTCGAGAGAGTTTTTCAACAAGTTCATGGCCTGCAAACAGGCAGCTACAACTAGTTCACAGTGATGTTTGTGGACCATTACAGACTTCGTTCGGTGGTTGCAAATATTTCTTACTATTCATTGATGATTTCAGTAGAATGACTTGGGTTTATTTCTTAAAGCAAAAGTCAGAAGCATTTGAAAAGTTTAAAATTTTTTGCCAACTTATTGAAAATGAGGTCAAAGAAAAGAATCTCAAACAACTGAGCATCAACTACCAAAATGGGCAGTTCAACTTTTGAAAGATGTAAAGCCTGATGAGCAGAATAAAACAAGCACCAGAAAGTCACATAGAAGTGAAGGGAATTTTGCCTTGATAGCAAATGATTTTACTGAACCTTCCACATACAAAGAAGCAGTAAAACATAAAGAATGGCAACAGGCTATGGTTGAAGAATATCAAGCAGTAATTGATAACAACACTTGGAAACTTGTTGATTGTCCACAAAATGTTAAACCCATAGGATGAAAATGGGTTTACAGAATTAAGTATAATCAAAAGGGAGAACTTGAAAAGTATAAATCATGTCTTGTCGCAAAAGGTTTTGCGCAACAAGAAGGCATTGATTATGAGGAAACTTTTGCTCCTACAGCTAAATGGAACACCATCCGATTAACACTTGCATTGGCCGCTCAGAAAGGGTGGAAAGTTCATCAAATGGATGTGAAAAGTGATTTTCTTAATGGGGATTTACAAGAATATGTGTATATGACACAACCACTAGGTTTTGAAATTGAAGGGCAAGAACATAAAGTTTGCAAATTGATCAAGGCTTTATATGGGTTAAAACAAGCTCCCCAAGCTTGGTATGCAAAAATGGATGAATACCTTAGGAAAGTTGGTTTTCAATGAAGTGAATTTGATGATACTTTGTATGTGCGACAACAGGGAAAATATCTGGTGATTCTTGTTATGTATGTAGATGATTTGATCATTACTAGAAAAAATGATGATCATATTGCACAGGTGAAAAAGGAGTTGCATGCAGGTTTTAAAATGATAGATTTGGGATTACTTCACTACTATCTTGGAGTTGAAGTCTTCCAACGCCCACATCATATTTTCATTTCTCAGAGTAAGTATGCAGCAGAGGTTCTTCAATGCTTTGGAATGTAGGATTGCAAGCCTATTCTTACCCCCATGGAGCAAAACTTGAAACTTTCAAAATTGGAAGGGGGGGGGGGGAAGGTGGACAATACTACTTACAGACAATTGATTGGTAGCTTGATTTATTTGACAAATACTCGCCCTGTTCTATCTTATGCAATCAGTATTCTTTCATGTTTTATGTAGGAACCATGAGACAACCACTGGAATGTAGCCAAAAGAGTTCTTCGATATATCCAAGGAACAAAAGATTTTGGTCCTTTTTACACAAAGACTAGAAACTTTGTACTTGGTGGATATTCCGATGCTGACTTTGCTGGAAGTATTAATGATCGAGCATCAACATCAAGTTATTTAACGTATATGGGGTCAGTAGCAGTATCTTGGAGTTGTAAGAAACAAGCTACAATAGCCACTTCTTCAGCAGAAGCAGAGTACATTTCAACATGGGAAGCAACATGTGAAATTGTTTGGATGCGTAAAATTTTGCAGGACTTGGGAATTTCTCAGGTAGAAGCTACATCATTATTCATTGACAGCTAGTCAGCCATCAAACTTGCCAAGAACCCAGTTTTTCATTCAAAGACAAAGTATGTGGACACCAAGTATCATCATATTAGATCTCTCATTGCCAAAGATGTCCTCAAGCCAGTTTATTGTCCTTCAGAAGATCAGATCTCTCGAAACCGCTTGGCAGAATAAAATTTACTAAGTTCAGGGATGAACTTGGTATTTGTTGTAATGTATCTTTGGATCATAGGGAGGAATGTTAGATGAACCAAAAAAAATATTATCATAGGTTATAAAGTAGGAATACAATAATTATTAATTTAAGATATTAAATTAATAATTATTATTCTAGAATAATTAATTATTTAATGGAGACATTTAGAATTAGTATATTTTTGTAACAAGATATGACTCTCCAAACGTGTCGTATCTTAGGCTCTATTTTATGAGATTTGTTAGCTAGTTGTTTGAATATCATTTATTGTAAGTGGACACTTGTTATTTAATAAGTGATCCATAATTAGAGTTAGTTAGGACATTTTATCTTATAAATAGCTCATTGCAAGAGTGTTTGGTTGTTCGGGTGTAAACTCTTGCAAAATCAAGATGTAATTTTTTTTTTTGATTAATAAAGTTACATGTCTGAGGACACTTCTGCCATTATGAGCTACAACGAAGCTGAGCAGCGTTTTCTCAAAGGACCAAGAGGTAAGTACATCAAATCATCGAATACCTAGATTAAGATGCTACTGTGTGAAAAACGGGTGATGTGAATACAGTAATGAGTGGGGCAACCCGGAGTGGAAAAATTTATAAAGTCATCGAAGGATTAGGAAACAATCCTTTAATTTCACCTCCATGAGTAGGCGAAGAAGTGTGTGCTTGGGATTCTCTAAGGAGTGCGGTCAATTTGATAGGGCAACGCATGCTGCAGTTAGCATCCCCACTAACACTGCCACTCGCGTCACCTCCATCACTGCCATATTCACCCACACCACCACCGCCAAACCAACAGTTTAGCATGGCAAGTGCAATCAAACTACCTGTATTCAAGGGACTAGGGAGCAAGGATCCCGATTAGTTTTGGTGTGTAGAAAAGGCAGTATGGGAAGCACATGGAATTACAAATGATAATATCAAGAAGGCTACCTTGGTAAGTGCACTGCAGGAGCGCGCATTGACATGGTATATCAAGCACACGAATGATCACCCGAATGCTGGAATAGTAGAAATCCAGAGTGCGTTGAACAAAGAGTTTAGCTTGCCAAAGTCAGAAACTCAGTCAATCATTGGATTTAAGGAGATCACGATGCTTCCAAGAGAAACCCCATGGGATCTAGATCAAAGGTTGAAAAGTACAATCCGCGAAGCTAACATGCAACTGACAGATGTGTAGCACTACACGTGGTTTGTGGTATCCTTAACACCACACCTAAGGACGACGCTATCACAACAGAAGATGTCAACCCAGGTGGAAGCATTGGAAACAACAATGAGGTTGCATGAAACACCGATACAGGATCCGGGGTGGGAGTTCAACAAATCCACGTGCAATTACAAAACCTATGCTTGGAAACGTAGAGTCTAAAGCAAGATAGGGCACCGCAACCAGAGGCGCGCGAAAAAATATGGTGTATAAAGTGCAAAGGCCAGGACCATGATAAGGATCATTGTCCCATATTCACGAACTATATGACCAGCGGAGTACCAATGTCATTGAGACCAGATGCACAGGCAGGACCAAGTGTGGGCCCTGCACTCTAGAGCATGATCTTCCAGGTAGGAGGAAAGCACACAACAAACAACTGTCATTTATTGCCGAAGTATACACAGGGCCCACAAAATTTGGTTTGTAAGTTATGCAGTTCGGTTGGCCATGACGAGCGAAATTGTCGCAGCTATGAATTGTTGAGGGATCGGTCTCCGGCATATAGGGTGCAAATAGAAACGCGCGACCTCGATCTAGCTGCAGGAATGGGGCGCGGTGGGTTCCAAGGGTGAGGGCGAGGACGAGGAGGAATGGGCCCAGGAAGAGGGCGTGGACAGTTAATTTGATATAATTGCGGAGGGCCTGGGCACTATGCACGCAACTGCACAAATTCAACCAGAATAAGTTGTCCGTATTGCTATCAGTTTGATCATGAAGTCATAGATTGTCTGACATTGAATGCACAAATGCACGAGAAGGGGGTACTACAGCCTACTCAAACTCAAAATATCCAAATGATGAGGTCCAAACCACGCGAAGAAGACCCCAATGTAAATATGGTATTTAGAAGTGGCGCAAGCATGGGGTAAGATAAGGAGAAGCAACCTGTGAATGATACCTGGGTTTGCAAGGCTCCAGCAAAGGAACTTAAACTTGACTTGGATCATGCGACGGAAACGTCCATGGAAGCTAGGAAGAGCTTCGCGGAAACCTCTACTCTAGGTAGTAAGGGTCAAAAAGAGACAGAACTAGATTAGTCTATGCTTACTATCTTTTTAGAAACATGCATGAAGCTGCTACGGGACAATAAGGCCGTTAAAGGACTACAAGAGTTGATCACTTAGTGCGCAGGGTCAGGGGAACCACGCGTAGTTCGAAAGATGGGCAAGCATGTCTTGCGCACTGGAAGAGAATTGTGGTTGACGGCACAAATCGGTGAATATGAGATGGATCAGGTAATCTTAGACCTGGGCTCAGATGCGAACATGTTACCAAAGTAGATGTGGGAATGCATGGGCCGGCCTGCCTTACAGTGGTCTCCAATTCAATTACGGATGGAAAACCAACAAAATATCGTGCCCATGGGGAGATTGCAAGGGGTAACAGTGGATATTGAAGGCGCAAGTACACAGACAAATTTTGAGGGAATAGAAATCATGGATGACAGTAACCCTTACCCCGCGTTGTTAGGGATTGACTGGGCCACAGATTTGAATGGGGTTATCAACCTTAAAAAGTAGAAAATGATTTTTGAAAAGAAGTCCCCATGCATAATAGTTCCATTGGACCCAGCTGAAGGAGAGTACTACATCGAACTTGTGCATGACGAGGACAATGATGATGAATTGGATTGCATTTACCAGATAACGGTGCAAGACCAGGATCGGGTGAATCCAACACCGGACGAGCAAGTTGCATGGAAACGTGATAGTTACTGCATGTTGGATTCAGATGAAGAAATAAAGCGTTGGCAGAACCGATTGCATGAAGTAACAATGCTAAACTATAATATGATGATCAGGTCACTACAACACGCGACGACCGAAGTAAGGGAACTGCCAACCGATAAGGCCACGACGAATGTGGAGGAATCCGTAGACTGTTGTGGAAAGGTGATATTGGAACATAAACAACATGGTGTGCAGACAGGGGCATTGTGTGCGACCATTGAACAAGGGAGGAGTACACTTCAGAAGACTAGGCGCAGCTATAGAAGGTAGCCGCGTGTACAGTTTGGAGGATGAAGCGACTTGAGTGTCCGTCGGTGGCGAAGGATGCAGATGTATGTTGTGCCACAATCTCCCCAATGAAGAATCAAAAAACAGAATCCGCCATGACAGCAGGGAAAGTGATGCAGTTAGCCAGCCATTCATGACAAAGCAATTGAAAAAGCAAGCGAGATCATGAATAGAGTTCGCCAGATAAAGCAAACTAGTGGAAATTTGCGTGTACTGAGGGGTCAAGGGGCCTATAAGACCATCAACAAAAAGGAGAGTATGAAGGTGATCCTAGCATTCAAAAGATAGGATACCCCCCAGACCGTAGCCCCCACATTTTGGGCAGGACACGAGGGTCGGGGTAAAGGAATTCGACAGTTACAGGAAGCCATTCGGCGCGAGAGCTTGAAACCTCGTGAACTTGATGAAGAAGGGGCATGATTGAGAAGGAACAACGTGATATTGGACTTAGAAATTAGCAAACTAAACACCAGAGTCACACAAGTGGGCCGCACAGACCGAAGGGGACTAGGCCTAACCGGCCTTACTACTACATTAGAACAAGCTGCGACCCTGCTATCATGGCTGCGACCGCACCTGACTGAACAAGGAAGCGTAGAATGCGATGCACTACTAAATACAAAAGTACTCGAAGGGTGCCCGTAGCCCTGACTAGTAGGGTGGGTGTGACCACTTGACTATTTGTGGAAAGCACAGTCTCAGTGCTCCAAGTAGTTGAAAGAGGGCGTGAGACTATAAGAAAGTCTGCAAGAGAGCTGTGCAGAAAAGAGGTTCCACGCAGGACCAGTTGGTCATTGGGGTCGCGGTCTCGCAGCTTGGGATGTGCTGCTGCACGGGTAAGCTGGGAGGTGACCGTTCCTGTCACTGTTCATGATAAGAGGTCCAATTTAAGGTGGAAAGGAGCGGGCAGCGGGTCATTAAGACAAGAATTAAGAGCTAGATTCAGGGCTATCCATTGCCAAAAAAAATATTAATGACTCAAAATTGGAGGGAAGGGTCAAATTTAAAATCAACAGGTACTATAAAATTCTGAGGGGTAACTGTGAAGCAATACTTGGTAGGTTGAAATCTCAGACAATACAGAACATTGGGCACCAAGCTACCCTACCATCTGTGAATATGCAATCCAATATAGACACAATGATGGCCAGAACCGGATGGTGAGCACCAGTATTGCAGCAATAATTCTGCAACTCCTAGGGCTTCCTTCTTTACTTTTATCAACCCGGTAGTTCGTAACAAACTTGGAAGTGACGGTGTTGTATGCATAAGTATTAGCTCTTACTTCAAGCTGTCATTTGGTCAGCTGGCGCAAGATCACTAATGAGATCAAGCCAACTTCTATGAGTTCTTAGAAGAAGCTTTTAATTGTGATGAAAGAAAGGTAACGCTATAGAGGCTATTCTATTTGCAGAAAGAGAAGGAAAACTGAAATATAACGCAAACCCTAACAAACCCTAGCAAACCTAGATTTACCTATTAACCCTATTTTTGCAAGAAAAGAGATAGAAAATGATGAAATGAGTGCTATTGACTACTGAAAAGGTAAATTTCATTTATTCAAGCTACTTCTGAAGAGAAATGAGAAGAAAACATCTTCTTGTGCTTTTGAGTGTTTTTATGTGAAATCATTATGCTTGTGATTTATCTGGTTGTGATTGTGCAAAGGTTTGGTGGCAAAGGAAGGTGGAGTTGGTTGTTGCAGAGGTGGAGGAAGGTGTGGAGAGGTCCTAAGAAGCTCTTAGTACCCTTCTGAAGACTTTCATAGCGATCGGACTTTGAAAAATCATTCACAGGAAATTCCACAGGAGGCTGTAGGGGATCTATAGGAGGAGGCCGAGAGCTATTTTTGAAGTTTTGAAGGTGGAAAAATGATAGGGAAGGGGAACTAAAGGCTAGATGAAGGTGTTGAGGTGTCTAGAACTTGTCAAGGAAGATCAAGAATGAATGTGATGGTTGGATTTGTTCAAATGGCAAGAAAGAAGATTATGGAGAAAACATAGAAATTAGGGCAGATTGGCGAAATGTTGCGAATGACTTGGGAAATCTATGAGAAGTGAGCTAGTGCTAGCTATTTTATGGACGTATTGTGAGCTGAGATGTCTTGCGAGAGATCTGCACATTTACTTATCAAAACTGAGCGGGAAAAAAATTTGCTGTACTATGAAAACAAAAATATCACTCGTTAACCTAATTCCTGACCTAGAAACAGAAAATGCTGAACAGTAACCTGTGAACAGAAAAGTATGCAGAGAGAACTATGGTAAAAAAATAGGAAATGATCTAAGCAACTGAATCTGGACCAATATATCAATCTTTCCAAATCAAGTTATCACACTAGCAATTGCATGGAAGAGCAAAAACTATGTTTTTGGTGGCAATAGAAGTGCCTTGACCTCAAATCATAGCCCCAGGAAGGGAGAAAGGAGATCAGGGCCTGTTGTTAGCCTTTTTGAATCTTATTCTGTCACTACAGTAAACTACTTGAGCAACTAAAACACAAAACAACTATGAAAACCATCAAAAGCAACCTAATCTAACAAAGTAAAATGAATCTATGCAACAGAAATTAACTCAAGAACTGAAGAAAAAACATATAAGTACACAGTAAGAGGTGCTGGGCAGGTTGGGTTGGGCCCTAACCCAAGAGAATTAGCCCTCTGAAAGAGATCATTGTTGGCTAAAAAACTATTTCGTCTTCATTACTAAAAATAACAGTCACATTACAAGAACTGTTCTCAAAAGGAACTCGAAAATAAGCTGAACAATGTGCTACACAAAAGTGCAAAATTCTATTAATGATTGGCTAACCTACTGAGGCTCTAAGCCTCATTATTTATATAAATGGATTCCTCCAACAATCCTCCTAAAATCAAGGAACTCGGCTTCCTAGAACTGGAGATAAACAACAGTCCTACTTTACTTGCTTGGCTGCCCCTTGGAATCATCAATGTGGACACTTGTGCTCCGAGTTGTTGATGGAGGATTCGAGGAAAGGGTTCATAAATGAAGGAGATACCCCCCCTACAAGTCTTATTCCCTATTTTCCTCAAGTTTTGGCTGCCATTTGCTCATAAATCCCTTGACTTTATCCAAAATTGACCAAAAAATCTGCATAAGGCACATATTAGACTACATGACAAAATGACTAACCCAATTCACTCTATTAGCATAAATATATTCAAAAACATGCAATAAGCTAATGAGAATGGTGGATTAAGTCAAAATAAGAGGTAGAATGAGCCCATATAATTACCCATTTTTGGGGCTCATCACCAGATTGTGATTTGTGGAAGTTAACCCAGAACCTCGGGTGGCTCCAGAAGAACCTGGAGAGACAACAGAGGCACTAGAGGTTCCAAAGTCCCCACACACACCACGACCACAAAAGAACAAGAAGCCAATGGGGTCGGTTCAGGTATCTCCATGAAACCCACATGTTGGGAAACTCTCAATGGAAGAGAAGGGAAAAACTATCACTATTGGAACAGACGAGGAGGGGAAAGACTTGCACGCCCTGATTGCCCAAATTGAAGCACAGGACGATGAGGCAGAGAATGTTTCCCAGGTAACTTTGACATTACCATTAATCCCCTACAACCCCCCATGGCAAGGGACAACCAAGATACCGAAGGATCTGGAGGCCACGGAGAGTGAGCTCCAGACCCTGCTTCTCCCGGATGAAATAAGGTTTGAAGGATTTCTGCTAGGGCAGATACCTAGTATAAAGTTCAAGGACTGGGACCTTGTGGACAATGAGAAGTTCCCACAGCTAGCTGTGGACCAATTAGGACAACAGAAATGGTTACGTGGTGTAGAGAAAGCTGGGTTGCTACATTTGTGGTGGATACCTCATTACCATTGCGCGTCCATCATGATATTTATCATTCAGTAGTGATTGTGCCTCGTACATGATGGATATCTCTGGTTGGAGGAGCTGATTCCCATCACGACCGACTTAATTCACTGAATTTCTCGGTTGCCTACTAAAGGAAATAACCCTGCAGCCATAGCCGGAGAAAGTAGTGATTTGGGTATAGCAGACACAATGAAGGTCAAATATAAGCTCGAAAAAAGGAAAAGAGGGTACATGATAGCGAGCATTAAGGACAAAGGGGTGCACGTTGCTACACAGCTACTGGCCAGAAATCTCATGAGGAAATGCCACACGGATGAAGTATCAGCATTTGTGATTGCATTTGCCGAACAATGTGCAGAGGGAGTCCAATTTAACTGGGCGCAGTTTCTCTGCAATGAATTTTTGATCAATTGTCGGGAAGCCCAAGAGCATGGTAAGTCTTTCCATTACGTGTGGGTACTCTTATCCATCCTATTGGTTGTAGGGGAGCTGCCAAAGGATAGTCAATTTCCCACTATTGAGAAGGACCTACCTGAAGCTGCGAGGTTCACCTCACTCCGGGCCACGAAAGATGCGACAATATAAGCAAGATCAAGGTTTTTTGGACAGTCATCGAGGCAAGCATCTGGACATGGATCAATTGTAGGCTGTGGTTATCCTTGATCGTATACAACAATCTACAAAGTACAGTAGAATTCAAGGCGGATATGCATAATCTGCATATCCGGGTGAGAAAGGATCTAACCCATAGGTGGGTAAAGCTTCCGTTTATTGTGACGGATGATGTAATTTTCGAAGTCATGGTGGCATGGTCCCCAGAGTGGTGCGCGCTGGACTTAAAGGAACTGGAAAAGCTTGTAGAAAAACAATGAAAGAAGGAACACAAGTTGCACCTCACGAAGTTGGCTGAAAGGCAGCGTCAGGAATAGGAAGTGGCTACACAATAGAAGGCGGATAAGGCAGTAACTATAGTATAGATCGCAGAACCCACCAGCGCACCTCCCACAGAGAATGAGGAGGATCAAGATATGTCCACGGAGCAGGACATACAGGAGGAGACTGAGGTAGAGGAGCATACCATAGTAGTGCCCCAAATTAAGAGGTCGCGAGGTCAGGATAAGCTAACCACCCGGAAGAAGACAAAGATAATGAAGACCTCTGAGGGAGCCAGTCTTGACAGTGATGAATGACCGCCTGATGTCACTAGGGATTCTCTGGAAGGGTTGATGACAGAACATACCACTGTGTTGGGGGTGCTCAGAGTGCAGTTGCAGGCACTACAGGTACAACCCCTAGGATCGATGACACCACGCCTTGTGGAAAGTGCAGCTAAAGTTGAGCAGATGGTGTGTGCCTGCATAGCGCATACTCTGGTGTTACTAGATGACGCCGTCTCTGCCAAAGCTGTGGGTGACATACAGGGCTGGGATTTGAATTTAGCCACCCTTCCCAGGGAAATGTTATACCAACTACAGGATGAGGTAACTGTTGAGCTACGTGCCAGGGAGGGCCATGCCCTCTAAGCTTTGAGCAACCAGCAAGCCAGTTTGGACCAGCTCAGCCTAAAGTGGGACAACTTAGTCGGCCAAAAGTAGGAAGTGGACTGTGCAATAGATGAGGCTTATAACAACATTCTAGAGTTGGCCACCGACGACACTCTCCATTGAGGAAAAAATTCACCACCTGGCAGAGGGAGTCCACAGAACGCAGGAAGAGGCCGCAAAGGCTTGGTGGGAGCTGGATTTGCAGATTGCAGAGTTGCAGCTGCAGGCACGGACTTCTACACCCCAAGAAGTTAGAGAGAAGTGTCACCTCACCATTCAAGCAGGGTTGCAAGAGATTGAGCATGCTGTCTAGGATTGCACGGGATTGTTGGATCAGTCCCTCATTATGCTCACTTCACTGCAGGAGGACCAGGCGCTACAACAGTTTGAGACAGAAGCGCGAGATTTACAACAAGCCTATGACAATGCTTGAGGAACCGCACCAATGGTCACCCTTACTTAGCGACTGGCTAAAATGAGCGAGGCCTAGGCTCTCAAGGCACAAGTGGACACCACACGACAGAAAGAGGCAATGCGAAGAGAATGTATCGAGCCCTGGCTCGAGGAGGCATTCACGGTTTCCGCTACGATTGAAGGCACGTTGGCCCAGATGCAGGATACCTCTGAGCAAAGGAAAAAGGGTACTTGTGACAATAATGCTTCGGAGAGTCGCGCACAATTAATACAACGGGCAGCACAGGAATGCGTTGCAGACGTCTTTGAAGTGCAAAAATTGTTGGATAAACTTTGTGCAAAGATCATTGCACCAACAGAGTGACTCGGGACGAGTCACGATGATTGTGTTGGGGGCCCGTTGGGCAAGGGAGGCCTTGCGTAATGGTTTTGGGGCTGAAAGCCCGCGATTTTTGGTAAAAGCATTGTAAAAGTTTCGCAAAGTGTGTGAAGCACGGATTGTAATGAGTCAAGTCAAAGGGTTGTCTGCCCAAAAATAATGTAAAGATAATATAGAATATGTGGGCCTACTCATGGTCTACGGACCATGGGAATGTATAAATAGAGCGAGGCTCTAAAAGTAGAAGTAGTTTTTCTTGGTAATTCTTCAGGAGATCTGAAGGTGCTATGGGTTTTTGATACCTAGATCTAGGTATGTAAGTTGAGTCGAGGGTGGTAGTAGGAGGTAGAGGCTCTGCAGCTGTGTGCGCAGAGGCCTGATGGAGTTAGCAGCTGTGTGCGCAGACCCCTACAGCTGAGTGCATAGGGTGAAAGTGGATTGTATTGAACAAAAGAGTAATAAAAGATAAGTTGTTTGGAAATATCGTGTAATTATTCATAGATCTGGATATTTTATGCTTCTGTTATATGTTTATGATCTGATTTTATTATGGTTGCGCGAGTTGGTTATAACTATTGAATACTTGATTAAAGACCTTAAGGCCCAGATCTAACCTATAATAATCCTAATAATAAGAATCTAAGAAGAGCCTCCTTGCGAAGGCTGGTCAGCTGTGCAGAGTAGCGTGAGAGCGCGGGTTGGTTCGCGACCCCTCCAAACCTCATCAAGACATCCCTAGCGTGCGGAAACCTGGTTCCAA
>APFE030002472.1:0-12235 GCA_000404065.3 Pinus taeda
CCCGATGTGTGAAACAAGGAATTTGGTCGAAATGAAGCGAAATGAAGGGGATAGGGGGCTTCTAAATTCTTGGGGAAATTTTTGGGAGTGGGAGGGATGTTAGGAAGCAGGGGAAAGTGGAATCTCAGAGATTGAGTGAGGGGAAGGGGTCCAAAAGGGCAAATCACAGGCCAAACCTAGAAAATTGCCAGGTTGTAGCTAGAAACTAGGGTTTGTGCAAAAATGAGGAATTTGGGGAATCTCAGTGATGGGAAGCATTTGGTAAGGTACTTTAAGGATAGGGGAAGGTGTATGAACATCACGAAACAAGTTTTGCCATTGATTTGACCGTCCAAGAGAAATTGCCTTCAAAACCCTAGGAGAGGGAAATGAACTTGCCAAAGCACAACTGAAGCATGAAAAAGATGTAAAATGACTCATTAGACACTGACATGATAATGAAAACCCTATGAATGATGATAGACTCAGCTGAATAGTGACATAGATTGGCATTTGGGCAACTTTAGAAGGAGTTAAAGCAAACCCTAGACCTAATGCCTAGTGACCAAATTTTGCTTGAAAACCTTTTGAAATGACAAAATTTGACCTTAACACTCTGAAACCACTTTCTAAGAGCATATTTGATCACTGGAGGAAGGCTGGAAAGACTGACACTAACACGGTTCACATTTCCAAATATGGAGCACCAACATCATATGAGGAAGAATCCTAGAATGGGAGAAACCAGTCCTCCCAAAGTGTCTGCAAAAGAAGGGAAGTGTATATCTGATGAAGAATCCAGTGTTGAGAGCAAGTCTTTGTATAATGAGATACATTACTAATGATTATTGGTGCCTAAGAGTATGCTAACTCTATGAAATTCCTCAGTAGCTACACTTGCTTGTATGGCTTGCTATTATTTATTAGAATTTTCGTTTCTAAGAGCAAGAGATTTTTATTTACCTCACAGTATAATATTCTGAAGTTTCGTTTTTAAGAATAGTAGATTTTTATTTTCCTCACAGTATAATATTCTGGATATCAGTTTACAAGATATTTGTATTTCACTGTTTTACATATTGCAATGGAATAATAGCTTCCTGAGATTTTGAAGTGTATGAAATATGTTGTAGTTTGCACCTTGAAGTGTATGAAATATGTTGCAGTTTGCACCTTTCGCGATTTGTTTTCTTATTATTAGTCCCACATTATAACTTCTGAACACACGATAAAGAAATAATAAATGGCTACAGTAATAAATCCGTCCCTACATTTTTCAAATACATCATTCAAAATCCCTTTTGGTCGAGACTTGTATAGTCATCACAACACCAGTTTCTAGCATATATGTTTTGAATGTTTATATTTTATCTCAGTGGCGTCTTGGTTAAATGTTGTGTTATCTCAGTCATTATTCAAAATCCCTTTTGGCCAAGAGTTGTGTGGTCATCATAACACCAGTGTTTAGCCTATATGATTTGACTGTTTATATTTTATCTCAGTGGCGTATTGATTAAATGTTGTGTTATCTCAGTAGGATATTTTGAGAAGTTGTAATGAAAGCATTAAATGCCAAAAGAAATTCAAGATAGGGATATGTAATTGCTGAAACAGTGGAGTTGTAATGGTATTCCAAACGTGGAAAAAAATGTCACCCATTTATATCGAAACTCAAGATAGGGATATGTAATTGCTGTAACAGTGGAGTTGTAAAAAATGTCACTCATTTTATATAAATGAACAAAATTTATAAAAGAAATATGTTAGTGTTTTCTTAGAGGGTTGAAGAAAGGATTATAGGGATAGTAGTGTTTTGTTGGTTAGTTATGGATGTAGCGAAAAATTGATTAAGAGAAAGTTTAAGAAATGTTTTATGAATATTAAAATTTTGAATGTAAAATAAAATGTTTGAATGCTAATTATGAAAGTAAAGCAAAATTTCATATTCAGAATATGTTATTTTTTTTGAAAATAGATTTTAATAATGGAAATTTTAAATGAGCATTGTGAAATAGAATATTTAATAAAAAGGAAATTAAATAATAGACTGCTTTTTTTTCCAAATTAAATAAAAGCTTTAAGTTATTATCACATTTCTTGATATACATTTTTCTAAAATTTCTTTAGAATTTTTTTTGAATGGTTATTAATTTTATATATATAAAAGTTATAATTGGAATATACATATTTAAAAAAAATATTAATAAAAATTTATTTTCCAAAATGAAGATTAAAATTTTTTATTAATTACAATTTTAACATTCAGAAATTAAAAAATGATTATGTTTGTTACAAAATTATAAGTCTAAGAAATATGTTATATTTTAAACTACTTTATTTTATTTAAAACAATATGTTTAAATTCACATTTAACTTATTGATTACATATTAATCATGTTCTTATATATGAAAACAAAATTAAAAATACACACACTTAGGATAAGGATGTTGGACTTGAGGTGAATATCCTAAAAATTGTTGTGGATACTATAAATATTGGGGGTATTATTGTTGAAGATATTATAGAAAATTGGCATGCCTCCATAAGTTGACCCTCTCCATCCTTGTTACTAAGGTTGGTTCCGGGTTTTCTAAGATATCCATATTTGTGAGGATGTAGGTATATTCCAATTATGTTGTGGACATTGTTAATAAGGATTAAACTATTATGTGGAGTCTTGATAAATACATGTTTATCCTTGTTACCAAGGTCTCCTTAATGGAACATAGCAAAACTATTCTATAGTTTCATTGTAAACTTATTTCAGCCATGTTAAAGATGGACAATTTATTGTTCCATGATTTTCTCCACATATAGCATAACATTCAACATTATTTAAAGGAAATTCACATAATTTTTTTTTGTTTATAAAATGCTAGTATTTTTTTTCTTTAAGTTTGAATTTCAATATATATATATATATACTATAGATATTACCAAGAATGATTGTTTTTAAATTTTTTCCAACAAATTTCCAATTTCATTTTCTATCTTACACCTGATATATGTGTGTGTGTGTGTGTGGTGGGTTTTCCAACAAATTGCCAATTTTATTTCCACTTACCCCACTAGATGTTGACTCACCAACTCTAGAGATAACATCCCTAGGTCACTTACTAGGATTTTTGTTGAGAAAAGTATTTGCGCAGTTCACAAATTTCTAGATAACTTAGTTGAGACACATCTCCCTTACTCATAAGGTTTAGTGAATCTCTCCATTCATATATAATTCCTCAAAGTAAAAGAATTTTAAGAGTATCCAAAGTCAAATTTTGTTGCTTCACCCTCTTGACATTATAAAGAACTCTTTTTAATTAATCTTCAAGTGTTTCATCTTCCATTTGCGACATTTAAAAATCCTCTTCTTTAAAATAATGATTTACACAATAATCCTTATAATTATCAAGAAAAAATTGATGCACATTATCCCACATTTTGGTAGTATTTGTTCCTAATGTCATAAACCATCATAATGCTCGATCCTTAGGAGTGGATGGATACAGTGTTAGTTTTTGGGCATAAAAAAAGTAATCATAATTACGACATAATACTTCAAATTCAAAGAGAAAGGTTTTAGGACCTTCTGTTCTCATACCATGAAAGTTGCATAGTATTGACGATAAAGTGTTTTTCATGTTGACGTTAGTTGTTATATCCTGAATAGGAAAACCAAATTCTTCTTCAACATTTTCATCAATTACATGTCCCCCTCCTTGTCGTGTTTCTACTATTTATCATGTTCCTCCATGTCCCTTGGTTTTAGTTGTATCTCTTAGTGGATGGAAGAGAATACTATAGTTCTTTAGTTAGATTGTCAATATATGGTTGCTCTAATTCTTCACCACTTAGTTCTTCTCCAGTTTGATGAAATTGGAATATTTCTTTTTGTGGACTATCTGTAACTTCCTCACCTTTTTCTTCTTTAACCTTTCCTTTGTAATGTGGAATCTCCTCTAAGCATCATCTTCTTCCTACAAACAAAATGGAAATTGTAGATGTGGATAATGTCATTCCAAATTGCACCATGATTGGTGATCAAGTAGCTGGAGTAATTCTACCTCTAACAAATCTACCTCTAGAATCTCTTTTCCTATTCATGAATTCTTTTTACCATGAATTTATCTATGATCCATTTTATTTTTCTATATGCTTTAAACTAATTCCCTTTAATGCTTCCATGACAAAAATGCCAAAAATATTAGGTAATTCAATTGTATTTAAGTTCCTTAATTTAATTATCAACTAAGATTTGTGATCTTGTCAAGCATAAGCATTGCATGTGTAACCATTATTATATGAAAACTACTAAACAACACCAATTAAAATTACTATAGAGATTAATCTGATTTATGATTTGTAAATTACTTTTTTATCCCCAAATTACAACGTCCAACTATGTGTACAAATGCTAGTTTCTACAATTGTTATAAAAGTAATATTTTCAAACCAAGGATAAGTGTTAATTTCTAGTACCATTAAGTTGCAACATAAAATTGGAAAGGAATAAATAATCTATGCATTTAAAATGGAATTATTATATCAAATTGAATAAACGCAAATTGCAAACAAGATTAAAACTAAATCAAAATCATATTGGAAATTACAGATATTAACTATAACTAAATTCTAGAATAAAATTAAGTAAGAAACAAATATTCTACATAGTGGACCCTCCTAACTTAAGCCTTTTTTGCTAATTTTCTACGAATCTTAACTTAAATCAACACACATTTAGATCGAATTCATACAAAAAAGATGTACTTTTCGGAATTAAACAAAGGAACATAGTACAATAATATGAAAAATATTTTACAATCAGTTCATAGACATATGCTCAACATTCAGTAATCATTACAATATGATTCTAACGATGCTTTTATATAACTCTATAAAAATTCATCAAACTAAAATTGCTATGAATATTGTTATAGATTCAAAGTGAAGTATCGAGAATGCAAAATAAAGGATTTGAGAGTACAAAACAAATTATCGGGAAATAAATAGTTTTTTATAATCATTTGGCTTAGATTTTATTAATATTTGGTCCCATGATCTACTCATGTTGATTCATCACGATCCCTTGCTTGGATGAATTGAACAATTTTTGATATGCATTGAAAACACCATTGTTGACTCAATCATTAACCATCATGTCCATGTGTCCTACTTGCCTATTTGATTTAGCTGATGAATGAATATCCGTATTCATGATGTCTTTTGCCTTATCCAACTCATGATTTATCTTCTAGCTTATCAAAACCATCCAAATCAATGGTTCTTCCATGATTTAGCTATAGTTTTTATGGTTAGTACAAATTCATAGATTCTTGTAGTGACTTATTACTGAATAGCTTTTAATCAAAATTACCAATGCACAAAGATGAAAAATGTATAAATTAAAAAAAATTGCCTTAAAATACATTAATTACGAATAATAATATCGAAAGTAGGTTTGTGACAAATATGAAGTGGAAAATGAGAGAAAATACATGGAAAAAAAGGGTTTGTGAAGAATTTTTTTGGGGGAATAGGTAATAAAAATAGTGAAATCTAAAGCTCAATAAAGCCTTCTTATGAAGATTAGCATAAGATGTAAGGTTATACCTTATGTAACAAGCTATGCTTTGAATACCTATGTGAGAGAATATCTTGTATGAAATCCACCAAGGGCATATCCATCTATGGTTAGGGCAAAAGATTCTTCTTGCTCCCATGTTTCAACAGACAAGATATTGCCAATTTCACTAGACATCAAACATCCTTTACTCCATGGAAAGTTATGATGCTCCTATAAAACGGATTGTAAGTTTACAAATTTCTATTTATTCAAATCCTACATAACAATAATATTGTAGGGGCACAACAATAACAATAGTGGGCTTCTATGGGGCGTAATAATAATAACATGGGGACTATATGGGCACAATAATAAAATAAGGGGGTTGCACTAATAACAATAAGGGGTTACACTAGTAGTATAGGGACCTAACATACCCCTCTCCTTCAAAAGGTGTTGTCCTCAACACTCGAGTAGTTCTGGATGCTTCTGTATAAAATTCTCATCCTCCCATGTGGAATCTTCAGCTGGTAAATTCTTCCACTTGATAAGATACTCTAAAATTGATCGATTTCGTACCTTTTGATTTCTTGTTTTTGTGAATAGTTTCGGTTCTAATATGATTTTTCCTTCCTCGTCAAGTTCTAGCAATATTGGTTGAATTGGGATCTTCTCACCTATAAGCTTCTTTAAGAATGAAACAAGGAAAACTGGGTGCACTCGGGAAGATGCAGGTAGCTCCAATTTTTCTGCCATAGTACTAATATTTTGTAACACCTTGTATGGACCATAATACTTTGGTGATAATTTACTATCCTTCTTAGCTTGCTTGAGGGACTTTTGTTTGTATGTTTGTAGTCGTAGAAATACCTAGTCACCTACATCAAAACTTCTTTCGTTGTGATGTTGATTTGCGTGTTGTTTCCTTCTATTCTGTGCTAAAGTGAGGTTATCCTTTAAGAGTTTGAGAACTTGTTGTTGATGCTCGATGTGACATTCCATTACTTGAACCTTAGAATTTTCTTTTAAAGATGATGTGATGGACGGTGGATGATATCCATAAAGTGCCATAAATGGGGTCATTTTTGTTGCAGTATGGAAGGAAGTGTTATACCATCATTTAGCCAGAGGAAACCAATTGACCGATTGTGTCTATTTATCATAAAAAGGCAACGAATATATCCTTCCAAAAATCTGTTCATTATCTCAGTTTTCCCATCAGATTGAGGATGATAAGATGAGCTATTAGCTAACTGAGTACCCAAATATTCCATCGCTTGTACTCCAAAGAAACATTTGGAGCTTTTTACATATAATTGTTTCTCCTCCAATGGTTTGAGCACCCTGTCAACATGTTGAACATGATCCTTCCAAGACTTTCTGTAGATTAGTATATCATCAAAAAATACTAACACAGTTCATATATCATCATATTTTTTAACTGTAAGGAACATAGTACAATAATATGAAAATTCTTTTACAATCAGTTCATAGACATATGCTTAACATTCAATGATCGTTACAATATGATTCTAATCATGCTTTTATATAACTCTATAAAAATTCATCAAACTAAAATTGCTATGAATATGGCTATAGATTCAAAGCAGAGTATCGAGAATGAAAAATAAAGGATTTGAGAGTACAAAATAAAGTATCGGGAAAGAAATACATTTTTATAATCATTTGGCTTAGATTTTATTAATATTTGGTTCGATGATCTACTCATGTTTATTCATCATGATCCATTGCTTCAATGAATTGAACAATTGTTGACATGCATTGAAAACACCATCGTTGACTCAATCATTAACCATCATGTCCATGTGTCCTACTTTCCTATTTGATTAAGTTGATGAATGAATATACGTATTCATGATGTCTTTTGCCTTATCCAACTCATGATTTATCTTCTAGCTTGTCAAAACCATCCAAATCAATGGTTCTTCCATGATTTAGCTATAGTTTTCATGGTTAGTACGAAATCATAGATTCCTGTAGTGACCTATTACTGAATATATCACCAAAGTTCATATATCATCAGATTTTTTAACTCTAAGGAACAAAGTACAATACTATGAAAATTCTTTTACAATTAGTTCATAGACATATGCTCAACATTTTGTAATCGTAATAATATTTTTCATGATGTCTTTTTCCTTGTCCAACTCATGATTTATCTTCTAGATTATCAAAACCATCCAAATCAATCATTCTTCCATGATTTAGCTATATTTTTTATGGTTAGTACAAAATCATAAATTCTTGTAGTGACTTATTACCGAATAGCTTTTAATCAAAATTACCAATGCACAAAGATGAGAAATGCATAAATTAAAACAAATTACCTTAAATACATCAATTATGAATAATCATATAGAAAGTAGGTTTGTGATAAAGATGAAGTGGAAAATGAGAGAAAAGACATGGAAAAAAAGGGTTTTTGAACATTTGTTTGGTGGGAATAGGTAATAAAAATAGTGAAATCTAAAGCCCAATAAAGCCTTCTTATGAAGATTATCATAAGAATTAAGGTTATGCCTTATGTAACAAGCTATGCTTTGAATACCCATGTGAGAGAACATCTTTTACGAAATCCACCAAGGGCATATCCATCTATGTTTAGGGCAAAAGATTCTTCTTGCTCCTATGTTTCAACAAGCAAGATATTGTAAATTTCACTAGACATCAAACATCATTTACTCCATGGAAAGTTATGATGCTCCTACAAAAGGGATCATAAGTTTACAAATTTCTATTTATTATAATTATTTTGTGGTTTTTATTCCTAATAATTGCATTTTTATTTTTAATTATTGTTCATTTTCCTTCCTTCTTTATATTTTTTTATTTCTTGAACTTCCTTCCCTAATTCAACTTGATCTATTGGAATGAGATTATTATTTATAGATATTATTATCCATTTTAGATTAGAAGTTTTAGTCATCATTCAATATTTATAACCACTACAACATGCCTTAGCTAACTCTTATTAACCTATTTTATGTTTATTTTCCTTACGCAATCTCTTTGCTTCCATGATGTAGTTTGTTTCAATTTATAACTTGTTTTGTAGCACTTCCTTGACTACTTATAATGTATCTTCTTCCCATTACTCTTTTACGCAAAAAATTATGATGTATAAAGGTATTTTATTGTGCCTATGATTTGAATTTATTAACTTATTCATTTACACTTATGTGATGGGTTTGATATCTAATTTACCTTTGAGACTATTTAAGGATAAATTATTGTACATCTTGTCCTCTAATTACTTGATCTTGTAATTCATTAAAGGAATTTTTTCAATTATCAAAATCATCTTCCTTTCTTAGTTGCTTCAATCCATGAGGTTTTTCTTATTTATTAGGGTTTAATTTCTATTTTTACACCTACTCTCTACATTGTTTTTTTAATTATTATTCTTGTTGTTGTTATTATTATTATTATGTATCTATAGGAATCATAAACTTGGCTAGGATCATACTCGCGTGACATGGGATCCATTCTAACTACTACCACTATAACCTCTAGGTGTACCCCTTTGTAGCTCCATATATGGTCCACATAGTAAATTAGGGGTTTCAAACTTCGAACCTCAAATTTTCACAACATATTCACATCACGATGATCGTCAATTGATTCACAACATCTTTATATAATAACATAATCAATGAGCTACACCCCTAAGGGCTCTCCAACTTTATTATTTGACTATTAATTTGTTTTCAAAATTTTTCTTCAGAGGATATGTATTATAATCAAGAATAACTTTGTGATTCAGTGCTAAAATATAGGCTCAAAAATGAAAGTTTTCGGATTGATGTGAAACCTGAATGATCACGTACCCATACCTCCTCCCCATTTAACTTTAAATACATATTTCGGAGGTCCTTTTAATAAGGACTACCCATGGCTTAATGGTAACAATAGTATTTAGTTAGCGAGTGGTTCACGGTTCAAAAATTGCAAAGTGCAGTGTGGACTTCAAACAACTTTTAGTGGCCATTGAGGTACCACGTGGTAGCCTTTGGCTGGGCCATGTGGTGGCTTCTTGTTGATCCATGTCAACACAACAAAAACAATCATATTCAACCCATTCAGCGTCACCTTAATATGCCACATGTCGCGATATCATTGGATCTTTTTGAAGCCCAGTCATTTGCCAAATCAGTAGGCCCAATCAGCATTCCATGTTAGCAGTACGGACTGCTGACTGGGCAGCCTTGCACAAAATTTTGTCAAAATTTGCCTTTTTGAGAAATCTATCAGAACTCATTTCCGGGAGCATATGATGTCCATTTTCCATGAAACGAGTTGCACTGGATTTAGGATGAAAAGATCTACGTGGTGGTTTAGGTTTCACGTCAATCTGACAAGAGCATATTTTTTAGCACCAGATCACTCCTCCGCACTGGAAGCTTTTGGACCCCAAAAGATCTTTTATTACCAAAAATTTGGATGAGGGTACAACCCCCTCACCCTTCTAGTTTTAATCCACTGGAATTTTCCTGAATTCAACAATTTAATCTTTTCATGAAAATTGGTCTTTTTCATTGATTCTGGAGACTATCTTGCTATTGTAGATACCATCTTGCTGCAATTTCCCAGAATTTGCAGAAAAAAAAAGTCCTTGAAGGAACAAACATATTCCTTCCTCGGTCGTCAATCAAAGGAAACTTAACCAACTTGGAATTCTTCTCACCTCAAGCACTGTCGACATGACAATGTTTAGCTTGTCTTGCCTTGTACATGGCTCGAATCTTGACCAAGTGTGTTTTCCATTGCCATGTACCATTTTGAAACCTCCAAGAAGAACTTGTGGAACCTATACCTTCTTTGTTAGTTTTCTTTGGCGCTTTATCTTTGATCTTTGCACCCTTTAGTACCAACATCTCGTTCCCATCATTGTCCAACAAGGATGTATGTTGCAACAATTTTACCTCATCTTGTTTACCTCTTTTAGAAGGCAACATGTTAGAACCTTGAAAAAAATTATTACAACCATAGCAACCTTGATGAAATCAAATTTATCATTGGATGCATCTCCTTGAAAGTTCTCATTCACAACATCTTTATGCTTGAACATTAACAAAGCAAAATTTTGACTTGCATTCACAATTCTCTTCATTGGTCCAACATGCATAAGATACAAACTCATCTTCTTTCTATGCGCTCTAACTATGTACTCAATTCCATTCTTGAATAAGTGATACTTATTCTCATGGCGGTGAAATATTTCTCTCCTATCATAAAGATATGGAATTCCCAAAACAATACTAGAAATCTGAGGTAGAACTACATCAATTTCAACTTCATCAAGAAAGTTTGCAGTAATTGCAAATCGAAGGATACACTTCCTTGTTACCTGCAAATTTGCATTCTTACATATCCAGCCTAAAGGATACGTTATTTAATGTGGAATGGTTTCTAGATTTAACTTCTTGACTAAGTCTTTAGAAATCAAATTTTCTTGAGAACCACTATCAAATAGTGTGTCAATTTTGGTGTGCCTTGAAACAACTCTAATGTGGAAAAGTTCAATTCTTGTTTCATCATTTTGAGAATCAGTGGAATAACTTGAATGTTAGGTCCCTATACTACTTGTGTAACCCCTTATTGTTATTAGTGCAACCCCCTTATTGTATTATTATGCACATATAGTCCCCATGTTTTTATTATTATGCCCCATAGAAGCCCACTATTGTTATTATTGTGCCCCTACAATATTATTGTTATGTAGGCTTCGATTGTATTAGGACGCCTTAGACTCCTATATATAGAAAGGAGGTCTTGTCATTTGTATCATCAAAGAATTGTTCATTTTTATAATGTAAAGGAGTTTTACACATCAAAGAGGCTGATTTTGAAGTTGTTGATCTATATTTTCCATCTTTTTGTGAGTTGGTTTCATAACATTCGGTATCAGAGCTTTGGATTCTAGGTTTTCGTTGCTCCAAATAGGTCATCGTGTAATTTTCACTATAATGTTTTCTCTATGAAGTTTCAGAAGCTAAAACAAAAATCCCTTTGAGCCAAAATCGTTTTGAACATCAGGTTCGATTTTTAGATCTTGTCTCGCTATATTTTCGAAGATATGATCTGAGGAAGTTAGGGTTTTTGCAAGCTCCGGAATTCCATATCAAACAATTCATCGTGGAATTTTCGCTATAATTTTGTTTCTACGAAGGTTCAGACTCTGAAATTAAAACACATTTTATCCAAAATCGTGGTGAATCTTGGGCCTAAATTACAGATCTTGTTTGACTATATTTGCAGAGGTACGGTCCAATACATTTAGAGTTTTTGCAAGCTCCCGAATTACATCCCAAATAAGCGACCTTGGGAAAATCGTCATATATTTCTCTTTGAGCATCAGATTAAAATTTTGTAAGAAGTTACAGAAAGAGGACAGAATGTACTGTTCTTTGTATTGTTTTCAGGTTCGAAGGTCGAAACGGTGACATGTGGCACTTCGTACGAGTTCATTCTACTGAAAAAGTATATAATTAGGTCATCTCGGGAGATTGGGCACAACTCTTTCTTGGAGAATCCAATTTCGATCAGACTGGTGTAATTGGAAAGAGGATGCAGAGGGCTACTACCGGTCTCAATCTCAGACCTTGGAGATCCGAAATTTCATAGATACAACGATTCAAGATCGAGCTTCTAAAAGCAAGAAAAAGAATTATTCAAAT
>APFE030002477.1:0-14238 GCA_000404065.3 Pinus taeda
ATTATTGACAATTTATTTATTTAACTTTAAATTTATACTCATCCTTTTTTCTCATGGAAAAATCATAATTTTCATTGATATTGAAAATTACATGTTGAAGATGTTGATAGCATATGATGTATTAGTGGTCAAAGCCACAATCTGTATTGTTTTGTCTCAAAAATATGTCAATCCCATATAAGGGAGACTACCTTGATGATTGCATATGATATGTTCAGTAATATATAGACACAATAATGTCCTATAATTCAAATAATTACAACAAAAATTTATCCCAAAAATTACGAAGTAATCAGGGCTAGTAGACCCTATCAATGATGCTCATCCATGAAAGGCCTGTGGTAGTAACTGTAAATCTCCAGATTCCATTGTTCTCTGATCAACCAGACCCCCCTTGGCTGGTGCGTGGCTTCTTTGGATAAGAAGTCAGAAATTTTAATGCACTTCCTGTAGATGTGATGACAAGAAATATAGTGGAATTTTGTTCTCAGTCTCAATGCATCATCCAAAATATGACAGTGTGTGTGTGTGTGACAAACAAATTGTTGATTAAACCATTTAATTATGATCTATGAGTCACCAAAATTTGTAATCGATGACATCCATTAACAAGTGCAAAGTATAATAAGCAACAAAGGGAAATAAGTTCTGAAAAGTTATTTGTCCCTCCCCCCAGTCCCATTTGGATCTTATAGTGATGGGCATTAATGATATGTAGTAGTATGCCTCCACTGCAACCATGATGCTGCACCGAGCCATCAAAATATGCCCATGCAGTGTCATGATCAATAATTTCAGTAGAGATGATGCAAGCAGATGGTTCTCAGGTGTCCTCCAGGATGCTATGAAATGTTGTAATGATATGTGTAGTGGCTAGTGCTGAGTGAGGAGCATAGTCTGTAAATATAATTTTGTTTCTTTGAAGCCAGATGCACCAACAGATCATTATAGGTAGATTTTATATCCTATGAGATTGTGCATTGGTCCACCATTGATGCCATGCCTCCCTGACCACTGTCCCATGCCAATAATTATGTATATGAAGCTGAGATGTAATTTCCATACATATGGAGGTAGAAATAGGGCAGCATAGGAATAAGTGATCTACAGTTTCCATTTCTTGTTTGCATAATATGCACCAAGATGGGCCATGAAAGGTTCACTTTTGTAAGTTATCTGTTGTAGGGATCTTATTCCAGAGAATGCACCACATGAACAATTTGGCCTGGGGTGCTGCCTTTGGTTTCCATAGCGCAGTCCACCACCTTCAGATGTGAATGGCTTGTGATCTCAAAGAATATGTAGGTATCCATGTTTGGGGGAGTATTTCCCATTAGGAGAGAATGACCAATTTAGCTCGTCTTCCCCATCAATTACGCTAACATGAGATTCCATCAATATATTAATGTAGATGTGCCAATTAGCCTTCCAGATGGGGGGAATGCCCAGAGTATTAGTTGATTTCCATGTCTGACTAAAGATATTAGTATTCTCCTGATCTGTGATACGTGCCAGGGTAGTGTATCCTACGATCGAGAGGTGATGAATCAGCTCCTCGGGAAGTTGATATGCGTTCCCACAACCAATCCATGGGTGCAAACCAATGCAAACTAGTCTGCCATCGCCAATCTTCCAAGTCATTCCATCCCTGACGTATTCTAGTGTGTTTAGGACCTCCCGCCAAACCGTTGATATATCTTCCCTATCCCAGGATGGGAGCTTGAGCCAGTTAAGAATAGGAGAGGGAATATATACTTCTGAGAGACAACTTCTACCCAAAGATTTCTCAAGGTGAGTACGCTCCATCCTAATTTTGCAGCCAGGACACTAGAAAATATATCTAGTCTTTTCAGTCCCAACCCCACCCCCCCCCCCCATTTTTTGGGAAGTGTAATATATTCCCAGATAGCCCAAGCAAATATGTGCCCTTATTTTTTTCCCCTCCAGATGAATCTAAAACACAACTGTTGTATCATGCTGATGATTCCCTTCGGTATCCAAGCTAGTGACATCCAGTATACCGGAGTAGCTTCCAGGATCGATTTGATAAGTATAAGTTTCCACACCCTGGACAACCATCGATGGTGCCAAATGTTTAGACTCCTTTAAATTTGGCCAGCAACCAAACCCAGTCTGCTATCCGGTAGTTTGCAGGTTTTAGTTAAAAACCCAAATATTTAAGGCCATCATTAAACTACAAAGAGGTGAATGGGAATTGTTGCAAGGCAGAGTGAATCTCATTAGGTGTGCATCCAGTAATAGATATAGTGGACTTATGACGGTTGCATTCCAGACCAGTGCGAAGCAAAAGGATCGAAAGGCAGCAATGAAAGCAATGGTATCCCATAATGTTCCATTCAGAAAGATGAGAATATCATCAACAAATAACAAAAGGGTGACAATGCAGTTTTTTATAAAATTGATGCTAGCTTGTTTACCATGTCTTCGGTCTGCAATAATGTGGCGGCTCAGACCTTCCATGATCAATAAGAAAAGGAGAGGTGAGATATGGCATCCTTTTCTAAAGCCTCTTTCCGCGTGGAAGAAAGTTGATGTTGAACCATTGACCAAGACATTGTATGAAACATTAGATATATAACACATGATCCATTGGATAAATGATAGTGGAAAGCCAAGATATGTCAACATCATCTGAATATAGAGCCAACTAGTACGGTCAAAGGCTTTAGCCAGATCAATCTTGAGTGCCATTCCTTTAAGTTTCTTAGTTTTGATGGAGTGGAGGGCCTCTTGAGCAGTTCCCACAACTTCATGAATGTGACGATGATCAAGAAATGCAAATTTCTTCGGGGATATGTGTTCAGATAATATGGGCTCAAAGCAATTAGAAATAATCTTGGTAATAATCTTGTAGATACAATTGCAGAGTGATATAGGCTTGAAGTCATTAAAAGATAGAGGGTCATCAGTCTTGGGGATAAGGCCAATAAAGGTAGAGTTAAAATAATCATACATCCACCCTCTCGTTTAACATTCTTCAATGATATGAAGGAGCTCGTTACCAAGGATGTTGAAGAATGTAAGATAAAATTCTATCAACCAGCCATCGGGTCCAAGGCTCTTGTCCTTCTTGAACCACTTTAGGGTGGCTTCCAATTCCCCCATGGTAACTCGCTCAAGTAGACCCTCTCCTATTTCAGGATCCACAGGTCTGGGAAAGTGGATGACAACCCTGATGATCTCTGCAAGATTAACCTCCGGAGGAGATCTGAACAATCTACCAAAATGGGTAGTACCAAAAGTAGCCAATTGGTGGAAGGTCTTTTCTTGTGTACCATCGTCATCCTCCAAATGCCAAATAGTATTGATAACCCGATGCCCATTTGCAAATTGATTATAGAACTTATTAATTTCATCGCCCCCCTGTAAACAAATGGCCCAACTTCGAATTCTCCTTGTTTCCTCTCGTTCCTTCAAGATTCTATTACAGTCCATTTCAATTTTGATGAGTCTTTATTTTTCCTCAGAGTAGACAAATCCACGAATTTCCTCATCCTCTAGATGTTCAAGTTCCAATTCTGCGTCCCTCATAATATTCTCATCTTTAATCCTTTTTTCCCTCGCCCATACAATAGATATATGTTTAAGGGCAAGAAATTTATTGGCAAACACTTCAGAGACAGATTGTCCTAGAGGTGGGATGAAGGTCTTCCAATTCTTTGTAACCATTTGGATGTAACCCTCATCCTTGAGCCAGGTTGAATTGAATTTATAGGGTGCCTTTGGTTTACGATCTCCACAAGAAAATTCAATATAGATGGGAAAGTGATTAGACAAACCCCAAAAACCCACCCATTAATGATATAAAGGTAAGTGATCAAGTAAAGTGTCCTTGACCAGGAATCTATCTAGCCTCCTGGCTAGTGCAATATCTCCAGTCCTTCTATTTCGCTAGGTGGGTTGAAGTCGGGCCATGGGAATATCAGTTAGATGGTGTTCCTCCAATAGTGACTGGAACACTTCCGATAGAGAGTCACGTTGATCATTCTGACTCCATGATTCAACATTACCAATAGAGAAATTAAGGTCACCCCCAATGATTATGTTCTCAACTTGCATATAGTCATGATTAAGTAGCTAATGCCAAAATGGTTCCCTATTGATACAGGGCCCATATACATTTATAATTCTCAACTCCCTACCAACTTCCGTAGAATAAATATCAGCCCCAATGATCCCTTCCCCACCCCAAGAGTTCAGTAATCTTATAGACCTAGGATATTAGCCTAAATCCAACCCACGAATGTCCAATGCATGAAAATGCCATCCCGGGATAATAGCCTCAAGAATGGGGGTGATCAATGTATAGGGTGCAATAGTCTCCTGAAGAAAAATAATGTTAACCAATTCCATATCAAACAACTAACGGAAAGCTAGTTTCTTGGCGGGACTAGCCAACCCATGAAAATTGAAGGAGATCCACTTCATGGAGGACCATAGGGGAGAGAGGTCAATCCTCTAAGGACCTTGTCAATGGGTTTTTGGTGACCATGAGCCACATCTAGTTCAGCCTGAAATATGGCCTTTGACATGTTGGAAAGTTGACCCCTAGCGGATTTGGTGGGCAGGGCTGGGAGGATGATGCCAATACCACTACCGTCTCTAGGAGTTAATCAGACCAGTGAAAAGAGGTTATAGTTATGACTCCGACTGGATTTAGTGGAACGCTCAGCAGGGGAAATGGAAACTGGGATCCTAGGAATGGATGGGGGAGTGGGGGATAAGGTAGGTGCAAAAGGAGACAGTGTGCACAGTACTGGGGGGGGGCACATAATAGGTGTAGAAGTGCAAATCGATACACAAGGAAAACAAACAGATGAAATATCAAAAGGTAGAGAGGGAGTCAAGGAAAAAGTATCCATAAAAGAGGTAGCCACCGCTGTAGCCGCACGAGATCTAGTGATACGTGGGGATGGGGGGCAAACATGCTCCATGCGAGCACCATGAACCACGAGTGAATCCTCCACGGAATGCACCTCAGACCATGCATGTTCCTTGCTGCGCAGGTTTGCATTGGGAGTAGCAACAACATGTTTAGGCCGTGCTATCGATGCAGAGCTGGAGGCCAATAATGGACAATATTTGTATAGGTTCCCTATCTTATGGAACCTACGAAAATGATAGGGGACCTCCTCATAATCCAAAATTTGAACCCTGCATGTATTCCTCCAGTGCAATTGCATGTTTTCCTCCAGACCTTCCCTAGTATCTAGGTGTACCATAATTATTGCCATGGACATATTCCCAGTGACTATATATGATTTATCATAGTCCATGTATCGTCTGAGGGTGTTCCCAATCCTCTTAAAGACGTCTTTCGACTAGAAGTGTAGAGGTAGTCCAAGAAGGCGCACCCAAATAGGCCCAGCCCCAAGGTGTTCTTGCTTAGGATAAAAAATAGGACTCCATCGCTCGATCAATACTAGTGACATTTCGATATGCCAATGCTTAGATAGTACCTAGGGTATGAATTTTGGGCATTGAAAACGTAGGGAAAACCATTAGCGAGAGAGGGTTACCACCGATGGTAATTTGTTGAGTAGCTGTCCCCAAATCTCCAAAACCCATTGACACAATTGTGTTGTCAAGTATGCCGGAACTCTGACTCGGCCCACCAAAACACGGTCGGATGTATCAAGCACGTC
This sequence comes from Pinus taeda, assembly GCA_000404065.3. Lineage (NCBI taxonomy): Eukaryota > Viridiplantae > Streptophyta > Pinopsida > Pinales > Pinaceae > Pinus > Pinus taeda. The sequence goes on from APFE030002477.1 coordinate 5,667, forward strand.
CCCCATATGAATGTCATTTCCAAAGGTGAGTGAAATCTTCTTCGAGCCCGCCTTCACCCCCTTGAAGCGCTTGGTCGGTCGCCCAGGTCGCCCTAGAGAAGGTCTACCCTATGGAGCAGGGGAAGGAACAGTACCAAAACCCAACTAAGAATCCCCAGTCAAGCCTGGGTGAGGTGGGGAGGAGTCCATGAAGCACCCGGAAGTGGGTGGATTGTTTATTGGCAGGAAGAGGTTGGATGATGAGGGATCGAAGGAAAGGTGTGAAAAATGAGGCTACACCTAAGGGGGTAGATTGTGAGATATCCCAAGGAAGTTAAATGCAGGGAAATCCAGGGGGAGAGAGGACGCGGGAGGGTCGAGGCAAGAAGATAGAAACTGCAAAGAAGTTGGGGAGAGTAGGGGTAAATCAGGGCCAGGGGGGAAAAAACCTCGTCAAGTAACCCACTAAACTGATATGAGGAGGATGACGGACCAGTGAGATGGTAATACTAATGTGCCGGAAGTGTGAAGACTGGGTAGTCTAGCATTGAATAAACCCCAAGTGCACCAACTGTTGGAATCTCTAGTGAAATGCTTGTGGAAGAAACCAACACATGTGGGCGGAAAACTGATCGGTTGGGGTCCAAGGCGAAGCGGTCCTCGGAGTAGTCAACAATGTCCTCGTCCATGCTAACCGACAACCCACAAATAACTGCCCTGGGAAAAACTCTCAGTTCATAGATGTTGATTCAGTCCGTAACTGTTCAAAAATCAACCCCGTAAACGACCAGTTGGGTAGAACTAGTGGGGGGCAACCAGAGAGCAGTAAGGTTCATCCCCTGTTACAGGCAGGAATGGGACGAGTGGTTAGTGAGCCTAATTGAGGCATTAGGGTAAGCCACCATCGCCGTAGTTCTGAGATCATACACCAAAAATGTATTTGAAAGCTGAATATTTTTTACAATAACCAATGCATACAGTTACATAAACCTCAGAAGATTACAATAGTGCAAATCCCTTGCTACTAGTAAGCTTGATTCCCTATTTGCCATGGGGGAGAAAGCATTATAAAAATATTCATTTGATATCCTTTTCATTAGGTGGGTTGAACTCGCACTTGAGTTTTGATTGCATCAATTTATACTCATCCTAATTCAATGGAAAATAAATAATCTATGGTGGATTTTTTATGCCAAAAAAATCAAATTAATATGAAGTATCTCATCTCGTCTTTCACGTCCCAAATAATTCATATGCAATAAAATATCTAATATAAAAAATTTCAATGTTAGTATATCAAAATAAAAAATTTAGTTACACAAAAGCTTATGAATGTAAAAGATTCCTAATTTTTTTTATATTTTTGAGTTACAATTAAAATTGTGAAGGAAAAAGAGAAAATATTATTTATAGTAGTGTTGATTTAAATTTTATTTGTTATATTGTATCATTATTTAAAATTGAATTGCGAAAATATATACTATAGGTAAGGTTTATTAAGGAGATTGATTGAGCCAAATTCATTTAATGATAAAAATCAGTAAGAGAAAAATATGAAGAAAATCAACAAGGGAAAAATGAGTGTAATATGCATCATTGCTACTTTTGTTTTTTTAAATCGGCGAGTTTTGATGGTTAGTAAAAGCATGAAATGTAATGACAACTATTTTTTTGTTTTAGAAAAGAAAATATTAATTATGGAAAAATTCATAAATTTGGAAAAAAACCGGTAATTAATTTATGAGGACACAAATTACATTTAAAGGTTTACCATATTACATTAATTTAAAACACAAATATCTTCAATGTTCCCAAGTCTTAGAGTAAGAAAACACTATATTTTGATGTAGGAATTGTTTCCAAACATGACATTTGCAGAACACATGTCCACATATAGAGGAAAACACAAAAAAAAAATAAAAAAGACACATAAACCAAGAGGATAACAATTTATGGATCCACATCTTTCTGAAGAACAAGATGAACTACGGAGAATTCAACCAAAGAAGAAGGGAGTTCCCATGACAAAAATGTCATTGCTTCCCCCAAACAATATAGGACCAATACAAAAACACTCAAGGAAGCATAAAATCAACCAACAATGACCCCTATGGAGGATGAATCAGGGGGTTCAAAGCATTCACTGTATTAGAAAGATCATTTTTAGACAAAAACACCCTCTAGAGACAATTGTTGGTGCTTTGGCTCTGGTTCTAGTGGGCCACAAATCTGGGGAATGAAAATAGATCCAAAAAAAGAAAGGAAAGGAAGGGAAGATAAGTGATGTCTACATTACTTGATTTTCCCATTCTGTGTGTGTGTGTGTGTGTGTGTATTCTCTCTCTCTTTTGTTTCAGAATGTAAGCACACAACATAAAATATCTTTTTTTTTTTTTATTGTTTTTTGTCACACAAAGATCTGACTAGATCCTTGATGATGCACTCAACATGTGTGTATATACGAAATGTATTTTCTTTGCGTCGAGAGCCGCACTCTACAACCCAAAATGAGGGGATGTGTAAGTATGTCACATCCCCATTAAAACAATAATAAAAATAAAAAATTAATGTTGGAACAAAATAAAACATGAAAATAACCATATAGATAAAAAAAAACTACAATACAATCAATCACAAAGAATCAAATCATGCTCCAAATCTTCTTAATATTTCTTTTAATTAATATTTGTAAATATATCTTAAAAGAAACATAATATCTTATGGATAATATTAAATCTTTGAGGAATAGATAAAACTTGTTACACTTTGAAACATATTAATTTAATGTAAATTTTATTAAAATTTTTATTATCATCATGTAAAATCATCATTAAGTTATATATTTTAATATCTAAATATTAATATTATAATATATAAATTAATATTATTAAATCTAATTAACTTTAAATTAATATTTGACAAAAAATGTATTTCAAAAATATTTGATCTAAAACATGATAGATAAACCTAAATAATTTTTTTATGAATGAAAATATACACATTAAAAAAAAAACATAAATATACTAAAACTTATAATTATTATAAAATATTAAAAAATTTAAATCACAACTAATAAATAATCAATATCAATATAATTACCTCATATTTACAACAATGATCAATAAAATACGATCATTCAATATATAATTTAATTTATGATGAATATTTAAAAACAAATGTATATACATATTCAATGAAATCCAAGCCTATTAAAAGAAATATGGAAGGCTTTCTTCCCGAGAAAAAGGTGAATCTTTAAAAGAGGGTTTTTTTTAGATTTACTTTTTAATGGAAGGAGTTTTTGAAGAATAAGAGAGATGTGATAGAATTTATGACAATGTTGAGTTTTACGAGAGAGATTTTTCAGTGTAAATCACAAGATCTATCACTTGTCGACGCGTTTCGAACCAACTTGTGTGGTTTATGGTCAAGATAAGTTGAAGAATCAGATCCAGCTTTGCACGTTAAATAGCTTGAGCAGAGCCTCCAGCGGCTAACTAGACCAACGGCTAACTAGACCAACGACTAACTAGACCAATGGCTAATATGCAAAGCTGGATCTGATTCTTCAAGTTGCCCTGATGATGAACCACACTAGTTGGTTCGAAACGCGTCAACAAATAATAGATGTTGTGATTTACGCCAAAAATCTCTGGTAAACCTGATATGAATCACAGAAGCCTCAATTCAACAATGTTGAATTTTCTTTATAAAATCATTATTTGAAAAATAAATCATTAGAAAAATTAATTATATACTTTTTATATTATGAAATTTATTATCTATAAATATATTTATATTATTACTATATATATATTATTAAACTAAAAATAATATTATAAATTAGTAAAAAATTATAAATACTTTATATTTATAAAAGTTACCATGCTTTCAACCCTCCCACCCCTTGTGGTGAGAACATGCTCAAAGAGTATTACGTCTAACATTGGCCATCATATCTTTTCCAAACAATCTTGTTAAGAGACTTGAACGTGTTTATCAAAACAATGTTGGTACACCAACATGTGGGTACTGATTACTTCAATGTTGCGTGAAAGGGTTAATTAACCTCAAAAACATAAACAAAATATTAAAATCTCTTATAAAATGATAGCGTAAATAATTCATGTTTTAGGGTATTTGTTTAGATAAAATTACTTATAACTTGCTTTTTAAGGATTTAAAAGCGAATTTGATTTTTCATTATTAAAATCAAGTTTACCTATCAACTTGTTAATATTTTATAGAATATATAATAGTAATGTGATTTATATTTTAGTTTATTTATTTAATTTTGTAAGTTAAGGTTTTTCATCAATAAAAAAATTATTATTTATTAAAATTATGATAATTTATTGTTTACCTTGGTCTATCACATTGGAAATTAGATCAAAAGTAAAATAGTAGAAATTTTCACTCAATAAAATGGTTATATATTTTTGTCCAATAAAATAACAGTAAGATTAAAAAAACATGGCATATTAACCATATAGAAGGTATTAGTAGCTAACATAAACCCATGGCTTATTAGCCATATATTAGTTACTAGTACTTAAGATAAAGCCATGCAGTGGTCCATACCTTGGAAAAGTAGTTGGAGTTCCTTCATTATGAGAAGATGCTCCTCTCTGGTGTCATTCATGTCAAGAAGAACTTTCCCTAATAGTGATTGTAGATGGAAATAGAGATCAATTGTATGGAGATGTTGGTTTTGTCTCCACCAAGTGTGGGCCATATCAAACACCCATTCAACAACAGTGGAAAAAACTTCAAAATTTGAATGGTGTTCTCTATCTCTATCAATAATAATTTCTTCCTCTACCTCACGGATCTCATGCTGGATTTCTGGCAGGTTCCACAAGCAATATAACCTGGCTAAAGACTAAGCCTTGGTGTGGGCACTTAAGATGCTATATTCCCCTCTTTCCCCAGCTCCTCTACGTGAGTAAGCCTTTGTCTAGGCATCGGGCTAAGAGCTAAAGAAATAAACCCAAATATAGAACAAAAGCCAAAATCACAACATTTGAGAGCGAGAAAAACCTCCAATATAGCAAGTAAACAAAATGGGAAATAGTCCTAAAAGGCCAGAGGCAGAGATGGACCCATCAAGAACCATAGCAAGAACCATTGAAGGAGGGAAAATATACCAAGAAGAAGGCCCCAATGGATGAAAATAAGGACGACTACAAAAGATAACATAGGCCTAAGAAAAGTAAAATAAATACTAGGAATCAAATAAGAAAAGATCAGATGAGATATTTGAGCCAGTTGATGCACACAGAGACCTATCACTACCCAGTTCTGCACACATTGTAGAGAAATTGCATCCATCAAAACCAACAACACTCCTATGCTTGTTCGTGCCATGCCAAAAGTTGAGAGCTAAGAGGAGTCCTAACTAGAGGGAGAGAAAATTGAGAGAGAGGTCCCAAGAATATCCATCTATGACCAATACTTCATTGTAATGTCTTCTTAACAAGTGGGAAAGAAGATCTAGACTGGGAGGGGTTGGTCCTTCTCCCAAGAAAAAGTTGGTATAACAACATATAGACCTGAAAATGCACAGGGACAACAAATAACAAGTTTCTATAAACTCAACCAAACAACTTATGGTTATGAAACATCTCATAAAGATAAAAGGAAATAAATCCACGTGTAATACAAAAGTACATGCACACATCATGATACCAACCTCAGAAAACCACAAATATTCAAGACAACATCACTTTGACCGATAACTTGTCACAACTGCATTTAGCATGGTATGAATTCACATGAGTATGGTATTAAATTGGCTACCACATATTTTTCCCTTGAGGGAGGGTAGCAACCACATTGCTCTCCTCTACTACATGAGATGATGGCAAGTTGCTCCCCACTCTTACCCCCCACCTTTTCCTCTTTCGTTTTCCTTCCCAATCTAGAGTAAAAATCATTTCAAATTACTATGTTAGTGTTGGTTAATTTTATTTCTTTTGAAATAGATGATAATAATATTTTTATTTTTATTTTTATTTTTAAAAAGAACATAAATGTTGAAAATATCTTGTATGAAAATTTATAATAGTACAAACTATTTTATAAGTTATGTGTGTGTGTGATTTGTCATATTAATTATAAAAAAGAGGGTCTCAATTATATCATCCAATTTGTATATAACTTGAGAGAGTTTAATGGTTAAGAGCATGTGTTTCCTCTTAAGAGGTTACAAGCTCAAATCTAGAGGGAGGTAGAGTATCTATTCTTTCTTAGACTTTAGCAGTCAAATCGTTGTGTGGTGGTAGGTCCCTTGTCCCACAAACAAGGGAGCCTCACACTAATTTGGTGTGTGGCTTGGATGTGAATACTTAAAATTTGATTATTATTATTAAAAAATAAAAATACATTTTCATGGTCTAAAATCCTTTTAAAAGTTCAAAAAGCCTTGAAAATTAACCCCATCTATATTATTTTTAGAAAATCATTCATGTTATTAATTAAGTGGCTTGTATAATTTTTGCGAAAGGAGAAATTAAATCTTCAAAAACATTTTAATTAACAAGATTTATATGAGTTGACTTCTTTCTTCCCATTATAGAAGATCAAAGAGAGGGATATGTATTCCTAATGTATTCTATAATTGCTCCACTATATCCTCTTCCATGACCCTTACTTGATCTTTATCCAAAAGAACCAATCGATGTTACTTGGTCTCATCAAACCTAGGTTTTTTCCTTTGCTTCTACTCCAGGGACATTTCTCCTAAATTTACTTGATCAAGTCTTCATCCTCCAATCTCTCTCAATTTTCTTTTTCCCCTCCCTCCAAGAGCATAATTTTCCCTTTTCACTTTTCCAATTAGACTTTCATTTTAATCATTTATCTTCCTGTCACTTTTAGGTCCATTACATAGTTTTATTCCCATACTTTTTCCCAATTTCCCATATTCTTGTTGCTAATTCCATCTTTTCTTGTGTGGCTTTAATATATCATTCAGATGTCTGAATTGAGTCTTGGAGAGTAAAATGTTCACAAAGTTCTTAGTAGAATTTCCAAAACAAAGTCCCAATAATTCTCTAATTGGTTGATATGAAGAGTTTTGATATGCTAATTAGAGGATTGATGAAATCACTTCAAAATTTCACTTTAATAAAACATTTAAGGGACTCACTTCTAGTTCTAAATCCCAAATTTATTTCCATAATTTGTTTTTATGAGAAGTGTAGTAATTCAACTTAGAAGGAATAAACCAAGCAAATATGAAAAAACTCTTCATACATAATAGGCAAGGCGAGTTGAAGGTATTACTTAAATATGATGCTCAAGGTCAAATATTAATGCTCTATGAATCCCAATTGCCATAATCAATTATCTTAAACATGTTTAAAGATAACTAAAAATAAAAAAAACTTCTAGAACTTGAATAGAAAAACCCCTAAAATTATTTCTCTCCATCCAATTAAATTACCATCTAACATAACATGAAGTTATAAAAACCTAAACTCACCATTTGAAAGCTAAACCAAAATTACTCAACTAGATCAAAATTATAAGCCTACATGCTTTGTGGCATTCCATCCTATCATACTCAATGAAGGAGAGAGCCCAACAAATCAAGTGAGAAGTATGGAAAACTATTTCAACGAATACAAATGCAATTTATTGTGGCTCTGATGAGCCCCAAAAATGTACAATTATTTGGGCTCATTCAACTTCCTAAGTTGACTTAATCCACCATTCTCATTTGTTTATTGCATGTTTTTGATTATTTTTATGTTAATAGAGTGAATTTGGTTAGTCATTATGCCAACAAGTCTAATGGGTGCTTTGTGTAGCCTGTTGGTCACTTGGAGACAAAAAATTGAAAGTCTTAATACACTGGCAGCCAATTCGTGGGAGAACAAGCTAGAGGATTTGTAAGAAGGTGTCCCCCTCATTTATGGGTCCTTCTCGAATTTCCAACCATCAGCTCGGAGTTCAAAGGCACCAATCAATGAGGCACAAGGGACAAGCAAGTCAAGTTGGACTGCTGTTTAACTACACGTCTTGGGCAGCAGTCCTAACTTTTAGGAGGACTGTTGGGTCCTCAATTTGTATAAATAAGAGGGCTTAGGGCCTCATTTTGGTTAGCCATTTGATAGCCATTTTTATAGCTGGTAGTTAGTCATTTTGGTTAGCTAGTGGTTAGTCATTTTTGTAGCTAGTTAGTCATTTTGTTTTAGCCACTAGTTAGCTAGTTTGTAATTTGATTTGTAGGCCATGGATTAGTTTTGCTTTCAGCTCTTTCTCAAGCTCTCCTTGTGGACAGTTTTGATGTAACTTTTCATTCTTGGTTAATAAAGATGGATCCAGCTTTGCACCAGCTCTAAATCTCTCTTGGGAGGCTGTAGTTCTTGGGTTTGGGCCCATCTCAAGCGCCCAGTACCTCCCTTGTTTATATTTATGTGTCTTTGCTACATTCTCATAATAAAATCTGCTATTTGAATTCATGGCATAAGTAATTTAGGTTGATGCATTTTTGGTTTGGTGACAGTCATAATATTTGGTTTCATTTACACTCCTCTTTCTCGTTCCATTACCATCTCTTCCATCTTGATCGCGCATGCAAGAATAT
>APFE030002478.1:0-11373 GCA_000404065.3 Pinus taeda
TTTATGTGTTTTCTGTGTTTATATTTCTACAATATTTTATGTGTTCCATTGCTCTGTAATATATAATTTTCTAACATTACTTGTATGGATTTGATTAATCGAATCTCTCGAGAGTTTGAGCTTCGATCCCTATGAAGCTTAGGTGATATATTTATAAAATAAATTTAATGTGTGGCTATTTAAGAATGAGCCTGAGGTAAATATTACTGGGGTAAAAAGGAGACTTACAAGTGTGAAATGAGGCTACAAGTGAAATTCAAAGGAGGCTCAACAACAATGAAATTTGACAAAAGGAATTGAACTAGAGAGAAAAGTTAGTTATGTTCATTTATTTTCCTATATGTTGGCACAAAGGAATATTTAAATTATTTTGAGATTGATGTTTTTTTAATTATTTTTAAAATCAAAACCATGGGAGAAAAACCAACAACAGTTTTATAGAGATGAGAAAGGAAAATGACTTATGAATGAAAAATGTACATGAATATAAGATTTAGATAAATATTTATCCAAATATGTTATAAGGATAAAAGGAAAAGTATAAACAAAAATTCATGGATAAACAACACACGATTTTGGAAACCCGTGGGAAGGAAAAACAAAGCATAGTTTTGAAATCCAGGCGAAGGAAAAACAAGACATGGATTTAAAAGATTTCAAAACAAGACATAATTTCAAATAGTGGATGGATTTATGGGATGCAATTATTTGAGGATATATTTTCACAATTTCATTTAGTAAATTCATGAAAATAGAGAAATATGAAATTCATTTATAGAATATTTGGAAAACATTTATACAATATTTCCTTCCAAATATTTTATGACATTGGTGAAGCATTGTCAAAAAGTGACATAAAATCATTTCAAGAAATTGAGAGATCTTTAGGAACAACTTCATAAACCTAGAATTTAAGGCACAAAATTATTAGCTCAAAGATAAATGACAGAAAATTAGTAGCTCTATATTTCAAAGGCATGGGGATATCATTAGTTTAAGACACATAGCAGCAGAAGATCTACAGATTGAGGATCATTTTGCAGATTTCCAGCATTCAGTGAACCAATTCCAAAGTTTAATGAACAATTCAATATTTCTAGTAGATAAATTGGAGATATTATTTTATTTTTAGTTATTATTGAGGATTTTATTCCATAATTATTGTAATATTTTAGGAGAGTTTTATTCTATATATTGTTTCATTTGCAATAAACAAAGGGTTGGGATTTGTATCAAGAAAGCACATTTTGCTGTAAAGTTGTTCACTTAGATGAAAATGATCATTTCATTAATACAAAAGATTGTTTTAGGATTCATGTGTCAGGCTATTTGGTGATGCCTTTCCTTTTGTAAACTTGTTATATCACTGTTTTGATATGTTTCATTATCTGAATTGTTTAAAAAAAGATGAAGGGTTGAACTAGTTTAATCACATTCTCTCTTGGCTTATAGGTAATTTATATGTTTTCAAACTAAAGTTAAAAATAGAATTCATGTTAAAATGCTCTATGTTTAATTATATCTAAATCTATTCCTCCCTCTCACTTCACAAAGCTACAAGGATCTAATAGTCTGCCTACATTTCCCTATTTCAATCTATTTTGATATTTCTACGTCTGATCACCCTAAGACCTTGACTCCATTTCTCAATGGCCTTTCTTTGCATTTTAAAGAAAAAATTTCAAGAAATCAAACTCTGAACCTATTAATTAACCTAAAATCACACTACAACAAATCTAAATCTAGTAGAGAGATCCCTCTCTAAAGTTGGAAGCGATAGATCCTAGCTTTGAAAGTGTTTTTATGGTTACCTTTGGGTTTCTCTCATGGCCTTGGGAAATGACAAGGTGATAACATCCTAGAGACTCCACTGGAAACAAGGTTTCATCATTCTTAGGAAAGAGTATCAAGTTTTAGACCTAATTGATGATGGTGGACAATGATAAAACACAAGAAGGTTGAATCATTCACCTAACCACTCCAATCAAGTTTCAACTTCATCTAAAGGATCCATTGTCAAAGCATCTAGATTGCAGAACACTCATGGCATGTCCACTACACTATGATAAGGTTACTTTCTAAACAAGATGAAAGGGTATGTGGCAGAGCCTATCATATGTGGTATCATATGTGGTAGAGCCTATCACTATTGAAGGTTTCAACAAATACTGGGATAATCTTGATTATTATCAAATTGATGAGTCTTTCTCATAGTTTTTGCCTATTTATCGAGAGAAATGAAAATGTAGCTCTCAAGTAAAGACCATATTTTTAGTAGAGTTTGTTGAACAAATTGAGAAGGATATTCAAGCCTTAAAAGTTCAAATTCAGGGCCAAAATTTACAATGTTAAAATCATTTCTTTGAGAACCTTTGTCAGCCAAAACAAGAAGTGGTAGTGCTGCATTTTGATATTGTGGTTGAGGATTGTTTTGAGAATAGATATGATGAGTCACAGTTGAAATTTTATGATGGTAAATAAATCATATATGAAATTCCCAAGAATGACCATAAATATGCATAATAATTTGAAAATCAAACAATAAGTCATGTCTTTCATGATCCCATGGCTATCTATATGGAGGAATTGTTCACTACAAAGTTTCAATTATGTTTCTATTGTGAAGATCAATCTTACAATCAATTTCTAGTGCCCTTAAAATCTCTAGTTTTGATTGTTCTTAAAGACAGTCAAGGAGCATAGGTATTGGATCATATTTTTGATTCGTTATATTAGAGGTTTTACATTTCTTGAAATCATCCATTTGGTACTTAGTTGTTAGAATAGGATTGCCTATACATAAATAAGCTTACTGGGCAAGCACGTTTTTTAGCATTTAGTTTAGATTTTGCGGTATTGAGTATCATTTTCGGTTTGTACAGAGGTTTGAGTTTCAGAACAGGTCACAAGTTGGAGGTTGAGGGGTGTGATGACTATTGAATGATCAGGCACTGTAGCTGTAATTCTTTGTTGCCCCATAGGGAGGCCAACATCCTCAGTTGGAGCCAATGTTAACACATGATAAATTTTGGCAAAAGTTATGCCCTGGACATGCTTAGTTTGGTATGCAGAGTTTCAAACTCATTTATGAGGACTTGACAAAATAAACAAAATGGATTTTATACCCAATATTCAATTGCCCTCATCAAAGTTTTATTCAAGTTTAAATTAATTTTATGGATATAGAATCATTATATTTAAATATTATTTTGGTTTTATATTTTAAATCAAATAACATTCTATAAAATAAAATTTATCTTACCTTATCCTATACTCCACCTTATCTCTTTATATTTCTTGCATTGCCATTAAAATTAGCATATTCCATTAATTCACACCGTCATAATTGTATTACATACGTCAAGTCACACATAAAATCCATAATAAAAGTAAAATTGTGTCCCGCACCCCACACTTAACTGATTTAATAACCCTAATCTGTCATACCTCGAGATATGTGGAAAATTTTAAATCAATGGTTGTTGAAACCCAGTCGCTTCAACATTTAACCAAGGGGGTGGGGGGGCTCCGGAAATATGTTTTAGAACACTTTACCACTTTTTACAATTGTCCAAACTCTTGTTAATTTTGGACCCTCCCCCCCTCTAAACCATTTACTAACCTAACCCTCCCCCCCCCTGGAAAACCATTAATTGTATGGATTTGAATCTTATGATGTATGATGGGAAGGTCAATGGTTCCGGTTGACTAATTGAATTGAATTAATTGAATCTATATGGATTTTGAGCTTATTGAACTAGAGAAAAAAGTCACTTATGTTCATTTATTTTCTTATATGTTGGCACAAAGGAATATTTAAATTATTTTGAATTGCAAATAATTTTAATTATTTTTAAAATCAAAACCATGGGATAAAAACCAACATTAGTTTTATAGAGATGAGAAAGGAAAATGAATTATGAAAGAAACATGCATGAGAATATAAGATTTGGATAAATATTTATCCAAATATCTTACAGGGGTAAAAGCCAAAGTAAAAACAAAAACACATGGATAAAAAACACATGGTTTTTGAAATCCATGGGAAGGTAAAACAACACATAGGTTTGAAATCAATGGGAAGGAAAAACAAGAAATGGATGTGGAAGATTTTAAAGAAAGACATAATTTCAAATAGAAATGGATTTACGGGATGCAATTATTTGAGGAGACATTTTGATAATTTCATTTAGTAAATTCATAAAAATAGAGAAATATGAAATTCATTTACAAAATATTTGAAAAATATTTATAAAATGTTTCCTTCAAAAATATTTTATGACATTGGTGAAGCATTCTCAAAAAGTGACATAAAATCGTTTCAAGCAATTGACAGATCTTGAGGAACAACTTCACAAACTTAAGATTTTAAGGCTCAAAATTATCAGTTGAAAGACAAATGGCAAAAAAATAACAGATCTAGATTTCAAGGGCCAGGAGATATCACCAGTCTAAGACACCTAGCAGCAAAAGATCAATAGATTAAGGATCATTTTGTAGATTTCCTGCATTTAGTGAACCAATTCCAGAGTTTAATTAATAGCTCAATATTTCCAGTAGATAAATTCGAGATATTATTTTATTTTTACTTATTATTCAAGATTTTATTCTAGAATTATTGTAATAGTTTGGGAGTGTTTTATTCTATAAATTGTTTCATTTGTAATAAAAAGGGGTTGGGACTTGTATCAAGAAAGTACATTTTGATGTAAATTTGTTCACTAAGATGAAAGTGATCATTTCATTAATACAGAAGATTGTTCGAGGATTCATGTGTCATGGTAATTGGTGATGTATTTCCTTTTGTAAACTTCTGATATCTTTGTTTTCATATGTTTTCTTATCTAAATTATTTAAAAGAAGATGAAGGGTTGAACTTGCTTAATCACACTATGTCTTGGCTTATAAGCAATTTATATTTTTTCAAACTGAAGTTAAATATAGAAATCATGTTAAAATGCTCTATGTTTAATTAAATCTGAATTTATTCCTCCCTCTCACTCCACAAATATACAAAGATCTAATAGCATGCCTACCTTGCCGCATTTCAATCTATTATGATATTTTTGCCTCTGATGACCCTAAGACCTTGACTCCATTTCCCAATGTCCTTTCTTTGCAGTTTCAACCAAACATTTCAAGAAACAAAACTATAAACCTAATAACTAGCCTAAAATCCCACTATAACAAATATAAATCTAATAGAGAGTTCCCTCTCTGAAGTTGGAAGGGATAGATCCCAACTTCCAAAGTTGTTTTGTGGTTACCTTTGGGTTTCTCTCACAGCCTTGGGAAATTACGGAGTGCTAACATTCTCTAGACAACAAAGTTTCATGTGGCATGGGATGTGGTTTTTGTAACAAATTTGAATTCCATACTCATGATTTCTTCAATATTTTCTTATTTAATGTAGGTATGGGCATAGATATAGCCATATGTGCTTCATAAATTCTCTTTTCCCATGTCCCTTAACAACAATTTCCCTTTTAATGGTACCTTTTTCCTTCCAATAGTCATATTTCTAGTCAAGTTTGAAAAACCCTTCCTTGTGGCACAGTCACCTTTTTTTTGTCACAGCTCCTTCAGACTTTGTCATATCCCTGAATATCATGCAATAATCTCCCTTTGGCGAAGTCCTTTTCTTCAGAGTAGTTTATAGTCCAGTGCCCACTTTCAACTACAAGTGGCCCTAAGACTTCCTTCCTTTTATTTTTTAGAGTGAAGCTCTAGGGATAGTGTCATCCTTGTATATATTCAATCTAATACCATTCAGTCATCCTAGGATCAGATGGCCATTGAACTTCGTGAGCTAAATTGCATCACCATCAAAGATGTGCTTGATGATATATGGTCCTAACCAATGTTTTTTAAATTTTCTTAGGAACTTTTCATATTTGTTGTTATGTAATAATGCAAGATCTCCTTATTTGAATGCCTTCTTCTTGATATGTTTGTCATGCCAGGATTTATCCCTTGCTTTCTTTACTTGTTGATGGAATCCTGCTACGAACCTGTCTTCTTCTAAAGCTAGCATCTATGACATTCTCTCCTCCATAATGTCAGGATCTACCATATCTATAACAACTGCAATTCTCAAACTTAGCATAATGTATTCCATAGGAATAACTACCTCTTGTCCATATATACCGACATAAATGGTGTTTCCCCTGTCAATTTCTTGGATGTTGTTCTATATGCCCACAACACTGTTGGAATTCTCAAATCCCAATCATCTCTATTCACAATGCATACCTTGGACAATGCGTTCTCCAAAATCTTATTAAAATATTCCACTTTTGCATTTGCTTGAGGATTATAAGGAGTTATCTTTTGGTGATAAACATGTAATTCCTCAGTTAATGCTTCAATAGTCTTATTCAAGAAATGTGTGCCTTGGTAACTCATTAGGATCTTTGGACATCTAAACCTGGATAGTATATATTCAAAGATGAAATTCGTGGTAGTTTCTATGCTATAATCTTTTACTCATTGTGCCTTAGCCCATCTTGTCAGATAATCAGTTACAATGATTATATACCTCGCACCAATCTTTTTTCCTGGTAGGCTGATAGGTCCAACAAATTTAATCTCACATTTGTCAAAATCCTACAAAGTTACCTATGGTACTAGTCACATTTTGTCTCTCCAAGATGGTCTTTCTATTCTTTGACATGCATCGCATGCTTTATAGAATTTGTTTTCATCCTTATGTATTGTGGGCCACCTAGCCCAAATCTCAAGGTTTTTTGTGCAATGGATTTTCCTGCATAGTGCCCTCCTACAACTCCTCCATGAGCTTCTATCCGAATACTCTATCATTCATGTTCATGGGTGTATATGTGTAGTATTTCACCCGGTCCGATTTTGTACAAGTTTCCAGCAATAAATGAGAAATTAGTTGCTCGAACGACCAACTCCTTATTTTGCTTCATAGTGTACTCCGTCGGCGCCATTCCTATGGTCATAAACTAAATAATATTCATGGAGTGATCATCTGTGACTCTGATTGTGAATAGTTTTGTATCTAACAGGTTATCTTTGATATTTGTGGGTTCTCCTATCTCTATTCTTGATACATGATTTGGTCCAACATTCAATTTCCCTAGCTTTACTATAACTTTAAAGTCATATTCTTGGAATAATAACAGTTCCACCAAATATTTCAGCGTGAAGTGTTTAGTGAACATTTTGAAATGTGCTCCCAACAAGTAGTTCCTAAACTTTTGTAATGAATACACCATAACTAATCCCTCTCTATCTATCGCGTTATAGTTATTTTCAGCTCTAGGTGGTTTCCTGCTTGCAAATGTTGTGGGGTGATCAGTTTCCCTTACTCCTAGATGCATTAGCACTACACCCAATGCTATTCAAGGTGCATCAATATGTACATGGAACTCCTTCTCCCAGTCTGGGAAAACTAGAATAGGCACAATTACCATCTTCTCTTTCAGTACATCCAAGCTCTTCTGGAACTCCTCGCTCCATTGAAAAGGAACAACTTTCTTCAGAAATACCTCCATCAGTGTAGTATCTCCATTTACCCCTTTATAAATTTATGTAGTTTCTAGTGTGTCCCAATGTTGTGTGCAATTGTTTTACTATTTTCGGTGATGGCAGGTTCACAATAACTGTGATCTTTGCAGATCCACCATTAATCGTTTTTTATAGGCTACATGTCCCAACAATATACCAAATCATGCAAAAAATATGCACTTCATTAAGTTCAATGGGATTTGGTGCTACTCACACATATCCAACATCAACCTTAAGCTCACCACATGCTTCTTTAAGAGACGAAAGACTGCCCAATCGTCGAAGTATACTTCCGAAAACTTGTGTATATGCTATTTGAAGGTCACAATTACAACTCTAGAAAATATAGTAGGTGCATTCTTTAATCCAAATGGCATCACCATGTAATGATACAAGCCACATTACGTCACAAAACGTGTTTTATGTCTATCCTCTAGCACAATTTTGATATGATGGTATCCTGAAAAGTCATTTGTGAAAGAATATGATTCTTGTACTCCTATGTTGTCTAATACTTCATCTATAAATGGTGTAAGGAAGGGGTTATGTAGGAATGCACCATTCAATTTCCTTAAGTCAACACAAATTTTGATTTACCCTTTTTCCTTATTTTCCTAAACCACCAAGGTATTTATCCATTCACACTTTTCGACAAGTTCAATATCCCAGCTATTAAAATTTTGTCTAATTCTTCTTTTACCTTCTCCTTGTATTTTGGATTCAGTATATAAAGTCTCTGCTTGATAGGCTTCACATTCTTATTTAGAGGGATCCTCATGACTCCCAAATCTCCTAATATGCTCTTCATTTATGAAAAAAATAGTAGGGAAGAACTCCTGATATTCATGCAAGAGATCGGTTATCTTGCTGAATTTGTCATCATCCCAATAATCTCTTATTGTTGCGCACTTTGGCTCAACCACTGACCCTATATTCACCTTCCTCATATTCAATGGATTCATTATATCAAGCATCTATATCTTAGGTCCATTTACTTCGTGATGACCTTCTCACTATTTAATATCAATTTTGCGGGGATCTTCATCCTCTTTGGCAATGGGATTATAGAATTCCATTACAATACGGATTTGCGCAGCCCAATTAGGTTGCTAGATAACTGGAACATCATTTTCAAAATCTTCTTCTTAACTATATTCAGGATTGCATCTATATGTGGATAGTCATATTCAAATATGAATTTCATTATGAATCCATCGACCATCTCTTCCCAGCTAGCATTACCATGTCAAAGCTCAGCTTCCAAATACCAATTTTGAGGAATTACCTCCAAGATATGGATGAATCCATGCACCCATTCTTCTTGCTTAATTCTCCCCAAGATTTCACATAGAGTTGTATGTGGTCTCTAGGATCATTCTGGCCATCATACGTTTCTTTGAGCTCTCTTTCTACTTGACCCAATCTTACCCACATCAACCTTCTACATTTTTTCCAATCTCCTATATTCATCTTGTGACCATATAGCAGGAGCATTCCTCAGTTCTTGATCCAGAGATAACCATCTCTGACATTCAAGTACCCATCTTTCATAATCTCTAAAGAACATATTTACATACTTCAGTTGTCATACAATGCACTACTTTAGTGATCCTTGCACATCGCATTGTAAACACTTCATGCAACATGTTCTACAAATTTTCCAATTCCTCTTCTGAATATGAAGTGCAGGACCTATCTTGCTCTCAATTCAATTTTCCATCCATAGTAGGGTTGATCCATTCTTCCTCTTTTGTTGTTATCTAATAATGTTGTCTATGTCATCCACATTTTATTCTTCTCTGACATGTTTGGTATATCTCGCTCCCTCTGATGGATCTAACGCCACAATAACTATGATATTATTTCTTTCAAATATCATTTGACTTTTCTTCGAGTTAATTATAGCCATGTTATTAAATGACCAATCCAATCCAAGCAACGTGGGGTAGGGATTACTATCATCCACAATATGAATCACTTCTAAGTCAATGGTAGTGCGCACTCCATCAATGTCTACTATGATTCCTGGAAATATTCCTAGAGGGACGATATTCTATTGATTCACCCTCTTTAGCTAGATATTTTACCATTACAGCTTCGGTCTACCCATCAATTCCCAATTTTTCTTCAGCAAGACATTGGCATAAGATCCTAGATCCAAGATAACTTGATCCATGTCATATTCCCCAATATTCACTGTAAGCCTCATTCCCTTCCCCGTTCACTTCTTGTGTCTATGTCATTTATTCACTATGCACATCTCACTTCGAGGTACCTTTTTAGGAGCACAAGAATCTATCAATTCCTACAATCCCTATACAAACTTCTCATTTCTTAATAACTTCTTACAAGTATGTAGAAAAGACTTCAAAATATTCATATCCACATCTTGTGCCGAAAT
Organism: Pinus taeda; assembly: GCA_000404065.3. Lineage (NCBI taxonomy): Eukaryota > Viridiplantae > Streptophyta > Pinopsida > Pinales > Pinaceae > Pinus > Pinus taeda. The sequence continues at coordinate 9,935 of APFE030002478.1, forward strand.
TTCTATTAGCTCGCAGTTATCCTTTTGACTCAGTTGCCCAGTAGAGGTTGAAGCCCCATCATCCATAAAGCTTCACCTTGCCTCCATGAACACTTGCTTTTCCTTTAGAATATCAAATTGGAGGATTTTTAGTAGTTTTTCATACCCATGTTAGCTCATCTTCACTTTTCCCATTATATTTATCATTTCCAGTCATAGCTTGACTTCTCGTTATAATGTCGATGCATGGTTGATCTTCCCTTAGCTCAGCTATCATCATTTGAATATTTTCTGAAGTTGTTGGTTTCTTTTCTCCTACGTATTTTCAATAAGGATGGGGAATTCTTCTATCACATGATCAAAATAGTTACAATAAGTACTGGTTGTCATCAAGTTCTGGCAGTCTCTTACGAAGTGTCTGACCTATCCATAGTTGTAACAGGTAATTTGGCCATGTCCTTGACCAGCTCATCATCCTTCAAAACCTCCTCAACCAACATGTTGGCCTTGCTCCTCATCTGTGTATCCTTCAACTTACATTTTATAACTATCAACAGTGCACTCCATCATTAAGTCATAACTTCGACAATTTTTCTCATCATGGCTTACTGATCTACAGAAGTTTCAAAACAACTTCTTCGAGGTCTATACATACTTCTGTAATAGGTAGAATTCTTCAAAGTGATGTTGGCCTCTCGTTCTATAAATATCACACCACAAACGTGGGTTTACTAGATTAGGTGCTCCACTTGCAATATAATCTCTAAACATGGGGCATTGATCCTTATAATGACCCTCTTCTTTACATTTTGTACACCATACCTCTGATCTGGTCTCTTTACCTTTCTTGAGGTCATGCAATTCCAAGGTCAAATTAGCTAGCTGACTTTGTATATGCTATAATCCTACACGAGTATCCCTAATCGGTGAAGCTTCCAAATTCATCGCAATTTCCAGTACTTCAGCTTGAGTCGTGATATTCTGCTGTGTCAATGGTAACCTAACATGTGGTAGTAACACGGCTATCAACCATTATTTATGTTGTTGTGGGGGTATATCAAAGCTCACTTGACCAATCAACACCTTAAACCATTGATCCAGCTCCCACACAGATTTAGTTACTGCCTATTTGATTTCTTTAAAATATATGATGCATTATGATTTTGATTTCATCTTCTTGAATTATGACACCAATTCTTTCTTAATTTCATTGAACAAAGTAGTCGGGTTAGTCACAGAGTGTTTCATATACAAGGTCAGTGTTGTTTCTCGTAGTGACGTCATGAGCTGCGCCTTATTTACACCATGATTAGTGATATTTCTTGTTGTCCGTACTAAATCAACTACAAACCAGAACTGATCAAGATCCTTTGATCCCAGTCCTCTAAAAATAGGCAGCTCAATTTCGTTGGTGATGTCTCTTCTTGGGGGCTAGGTGGAGTGGGAGGGGATGGGGGTGT
>APFE030002479.1:0-20036 GCA_000404065.3 Pinus taeda
TTTTTAGACTGCCAGGCTAAAAATAGAATAGTCGAATATTATTAGCTCTTAATAATATTTGGACTATAAACATTATCTTATTCTCTTGGAGCACTTTAGTTCGAGCTACAGATGTGGCACATGCAACTGCCAGAAGGAAATATGCTTTTCTTGTGGGTTAACTTGAGCTATTGCATGGAGGACTTCAGTGATTGAGTTCTATGGAGTTGGATCAAGAGTTGATGGAGTTGGGTTCAGTTTGACTTAGTTGAACTAGTTGTAGTTAGTCTAACTGGAAAATAGACTAATGTTGAGTGGTGTGAATTAGTTATTAATTAATTCACTAATTATTAACTCATAAAGCAACTAAAGAATACATCAGTTAACTCAGTGCATGGACAGTTCAGTGGAGACAAGTGTTAGAGGTGAGTGAAAGGGCAAGACAGCTGTCAGTTGTGACTATAGTTGTGCATGTGATTTGCACAATCAATGGATTGAGTATTGCCAATGAGGATTGCATAGTGTTACACAAGGGAAATATGAGATTGGATTAGCCATTCTCATTCGATTCTTATGCAGGATTGCGCAGTGGAGGCAGGCAAGCAGCGGAGGAGATTTGAGCCAGTGATTGATTCAGATCTGAGCTAGTTTGTGTGTAACACGTGGAGATAGTACTGAGTACTTGTGAGGAGTATTGTACTATGCATTGTTACATGTTCTCAAACAATATAATATATAGATAGTTGGGAGTTTTCAGCTGCATGCTTTCCCCGTGATATACTGTGTTGATATGTGTGATTGATGCTTCAATGTGCGCATGCGATTGTTTCTTAATTCCGCAAAAATTGATGATCAACATAGAGGAGGTTATGTATTATGCATGATTTCGCAAATAGTGTATAATTAGGATAATCTCTATGAATAAGTGTCATATTATTCAAAATTTCTACATAATCCATCATCCTTGGGGCTCATGAAAGGATGGTAGGAAAATTGGAGATGACATGTGTTTAATTGGAAAAGATAACTAAAATCATGAATCTTTTGGAAGATCATGGTAGAAGAGAGACGGAGATTCAAGTTAGTGACTTGGTCTTACTTAAGTTTGGTAAAATGGTTCAAGCTAGTAAGTGGCATGTCTGGTGCTTAACTATTACAATTTGAAGGACCATTTAAAGTGCTTGAGAAGATTGGGAATGTTACTTATAGATTAGAGCTATCAAAACATGTGACAACTCACCATCTAGATTTTAAAATCAATTAATTGAAACATCTTAGGATTAATGAAGGATATTTTAGTAGAGTAAGTCCATTTAGAGCCCTTTTATTGACCTTAGACATGCCAAAACTGGAAGTGGACAAGGTTATACTAGCACAAAGGACTACCCACTTTGGTAAGTATCAGTGACAAGAGTACTTTATTAGCTAAAAATATAGGTTTGAAGAGGAGAATAGCTAGGAAGGAAAGATGAATTGGGGATTATGAAGATAAGATTTGTGTTCTAGAACCAGACTCCCAAGGCACTTATATAAGTGTTGCTTGGGTTTTGGTGGGATGATAACAAATTTGGTGGGGATGGATGTAAGGTCTTTGCTTGGGGATGACAATAGGAACACCTACCTTACTGGATAAGTAAGGAATGACTGATTGTGACTGTTAGCACTCCAGGAAACTCTCCTAGGTTGTAGCTTAGATATAACTGGAAACATAAAATCTTCAATATCGATCTCAAAACTATTGGAATGGATTGGGGTTTGGATCAAGTCATATGACTGTTTCAACTCGGCTTTCACTCAAGACAGTTATGAACACCCTTAGCTTGACAAGGCTTTCGACCACTAATGCTCAATAGTTTATAGATTCAATGAATATATGGAGAATCATGACTGTACCAGAAAATACATAAATAAACACATATGAATGGCTAGCTACAGAAAGTAAATGAATCTTACAAATATAATTTATCAACGCAGAGATAAGATGACAGTTATCTGGCATTCGACACAGAAGAAAACATGAATAACCTATTCGAGTGCAAGCTTAGAACAGAGGAGAAGATGGTGATTGAACATGTAACAACAAAATAAGCTTGTATTACTGGAATGAAGATGAGATGTTGGGAGGAACAGAGTATCCACAGTCTCCAAAAGTTGAACCCTTGATACTTCGAACTTTCAGCCATTTATAGGCTTGTTACAATAACCTCGAACCCTCTCAGGCTCGAGATGTCTTAATATACCCCCTTTGTCTTCTAACTACTTGGTGCCATAACTAGACAAACATGAGCTAAGAGGGCTCTGTTTCTAACAAACACAGTAATCAAATTCTGGTAATTTCGTTGCGCTGTCAGGTGGCTCGCTCATGCCAGCGATGTTCCATGATCATCTTTGTTGGCTCAACTGCATCGTGCTGTTGTTTTTTCCCCTTTCAGCCATGCATTCCGTTATTTCAGTTCAACTGTCCGACTGTCAAAAACACTGACAAAGCCAACAAATTTTCTCCTCGAGTGACTGATGGGAAGTGGGGTATAGGGGTACGTGGGCCATTGGATTGGGATGAATGGACGGAGGAGATCAATCATCAGAGGCTTGAAGTCGTGGCAGAAGTGGAATAAGTCTGAGCCGTCAAATCTCAGATGGGTAGATCGAATGGCTATCAGGCGGAGGAGGTGCTTGAAGGATAACGCCCAGGAGCGGTTTATTCAAGCGGAAATGGTTTATATTAGGTGGTAAGTGGTAAAGGTCGGATCCCACCTGATTCCATCCATCGTGCGCCATGTAGCAGCGGAGGAGAGAGATGAAACTGCTTTATCGGGCAGATATCCCTCTCTCTTGTTCCCTGAGCGATATGCACGATAACCGTTAGATTTGGCGGAAATGATCTAATGGTGGTGATTGGTCGAGCATATAACATCGGTCAGATGAAGTGTGGACCGTCAAATCAGTGGGAACATCAATGGTGGGGGACACGAAGGTATGGGATGACCTCAAGAAATGTGCAAAGGGGCGCATATGGATGGAAAGGTAAGGTTTTAGGGGCTTTTCCGCATTAGTGCATGGGGGCAAAAATGGATTAATTCACATAGGGCCAAGGCGAAAGTGAGCTTTGTTATGATGTGAGGGTTGGGTTAGGACATGAACGTGGAGGGGAGTGGATGAGTGAGAAAAGTGAGATGATGGATTATATGGGAACCTCTCCACGACAACAGAATAGACCAATTCCCTCCTTTAGTCTTCAAAATAGCAGCACTGTGCCTCAGGGCTAACATTGGCTCCTTCTAGGGATGAAAGCCTCCCTGTGAGGTTTCAAGAACTATAGACTACTGCCTTTCCAGTAACAACCAAAACAAACTTATCTCCTAGTGTTCCATTGGGCATGGAGTTTATTTGCATAGAAAACAAAAACTGAAAAAACCTATTACAATATTAAGGCCTTAAAGCCTCATATGAAGTAAAGTTTCAAAAACCGCCCATTGACTAGGCCATCAAAAACACCTCCCCCCCTCCAAATTGTGCAGAATGAAAGTATTGTTGATATGAACTTGAGCAATGACAAATGGTCCTATCCATAAGGCATCAAATTTACCATGGTTGCCCTTATTTTCCTTCAATGCTTCCCATTTGATAAACCAGTCACCAACCTAAAAACTGTCCATTTTTTCCTTTCTATCAAAGGTTTCTTTGATCTTCTTCTGATGAATTCTTGATTTCTCAACCAGTTGTTGTCTGATCTGCTGTAATTCAACCAAGTTACTCATTCTCCTCGCCATATCGTTCTCTTCATCCTGTTCTTCTTGCAAGAATTTGGCCACAGGGAGAATTAGCTGGATAGGAAAAACAACATTACCGCCATAAACTAGCTTAAATGGAGAATTTCCTATGGACTTCTTGTTAGTAAATCTGTCAGCCCATAGTGTAAACTTCAACTTGGAATCCCGATTCTTTTTGTTGTCCTCGAACATTTTTCGATTATCCTTACAAGACTCTTGTTAGATTATTTTTCCATGCCATTGCCTTGAGGATAATACGAGGTAGAATGCACCAATTGAATGCCCATGGATTCACACGTCCACCAATTCTTTTTCCTTGAAAGCTGTTGCATTATCAGTGACTAGTTTGGTTGGACAACCAAATCTAGTGAAAATATTCTCATTCAAGAACTTTATGATAACCTGATGATTATCATTTTTAATGGGTATAGCCTCAATCCATTTGGTGAAATGATCAATGGCCACCAATATCCATTTGTGATGGCCACTGGAATGTGGATTGATCTCACCTATGAAGTCCAAGTCCCACTTCTGGAAGGGATCATTGACATGTACTGGCTTCAAGAGCAAAGATTTTAGCTATTGTCTTCGTGCAAACCTCTAACATTTGTCACAAGACTTCACAAAAGAAAAAAAATAAAAGAACAGAGTAGGCCAATAATACCCAACTTTCAAGATCTTGTGGGTTGTGGTTTTCCAATAATGATGCCCTCCATAGATGCTAGAATGGAAATGGTGCATGGCTTCCACATATTTTCCTTTGTCTAGACATCTCAAGAGGATCCCTGACCGATCTCTCCAATAGAGCAGGTTTTTATTAATGCATAATTTGGCTGATCTGAGCTTAATGGCCCGGGCTTGACTTGAGTTATGCCCTGGAGGGACTTCTAGCTTCTGCAAAAAATGAACTACAATGGAATACCATTCACAAGTGGCTATATTTTCAACCAAAGACTGATTCTGCTCTTGCTCTTCTGCTGCTTCCTCTGTCCGCTCACCACCTGAATTTGAACCCATACAATTGATGTCTAACAAATTGCAATTTTCCTCAGCCATAAGCTTAGCCAAGCCCTAGCCTTTGAAAATCTTGGTGGGATTCACCTCTATGTTGAACTCTTTGAATTTTGCAATCCATTTAGCTCTCTTTCCATCAATATTTGGCTGAGTTAGGACATCTTTTACTGAGGCTGAAGGTACATCCGCAACCACTTTGGAATGCAGAATAAAAATTATGAATGCCTTTAAAGATTTTAAAGATTTTATGAGAGCATAAGCCTGTTTTTCAATAAGGTCATACCTTAGTTTAGCATCCCTCAGAGTTTTGTTGAAAAGGGCCACAAGGTGCTCTACACCTTCATCATTTTTCTGTAATAGAACTGTTGCAAGTGTATCATAAGAGGAAAAAGAGAAGATATAAAACTCCTTGGTATAATATGGGCTGATTAGAGTGGGAGCTTCCATGATAGCTTGTTTGATGGCTTCAAAAGAGCTTCTTGCACCATCTATCCATTTTATTTCTGATCCTTTCTTCAGCATGGAAGTGATGTGCTTCACTAGCTCTACAAAGTTTGAAATTAACCTCCTGAAAAAGTTAATCTTACCCAGGAAAGATTGAATTTCCCTTTTTGACCTTGGGATGGACAATGTCTGAATTTCTTGAACTCTTGCTGGATCGATCTTCACACCTTCAGCAGAAACAATATGTCCCAGAAGTTTGCCTTCTTCCAGAGAAAATTGTGACTTCTTTGGGTTCACAGAAATTCCAAACCATTTGCACTTTAGAAACACCTTCTTCAAATGTTGCAAATGGTCCTTGTGACTGCTGGAAAAGACTGTTATGTCATCAAGGTAAATAAGGACAAACTTGTCCTTCTCTCCCACAAAGGCTATGTCCATGGCCCTCTAAAAAGTAGCCCTAACATTCATCAGTCCAAAGGGCATCTTGGAGTACATGAAAGTGCCCCAAGGAGTAGTGAAGGTGGTCTTTTCCTGATCTTCTGGATGTACAACAATATGATTGTAACCTAAAAATCCATCTAAGAAAGACATGACTCTAGCCCTTGAAACTTTTTGTAGCAAGTGTTCCATCTTAGGCAAGGGGTAGTTGTCTTTTTTAGAGAATTTGTTCAGATTCTTAAAGTCAACACAAAGCTTGATTTCTCCATTCTTCTTTCTTACTACCACAAGGTTAGCTATCCACTTTGAATACCTTAGGGGAACTATGATCTTAGCATCCAACAACTTCTTGATTTCCTTTTCAATCAAAGGCAATAAAAGAGGGTTGATAGGTCTTAATTTCTACTTAAAAGGGATGGTGTTCTTCTCCATTAGATCTTATGCTGGATGGTGTTGGTGTCATTGGTCTTAAGATCACTGTACTCCCAAGAAAAAATATCAGCAAATTGCTTCATCAAGGTGCAATACTTGGAACTTTGGGTAGAAAACAAGTGAGTGGATAGATTTATGTACTTTGTATGCGTTGGACTCCCTACATTATGTCTATGAACTGCCGACTCATTTTCCTTTTTGGTAGGCTTATAAGGTACATCATTATGATCAATCAACTTCTCTAGGGGCACCAATCCTTTAGGTATATGGTTACTAGGCAGCTGAACAATGCTATCCTGACCAATCTCATCCTTTAGCTTGGATTGGTTGCATTCTTCAATAGTTTTGTTTTCTTGGTCAATGTGCATTTCAAAAAATTCATCAATGACTTGTAAAAACCTATTAATTTCATCATCATCTTCAAAAACTTTCCAGTATTTGACATTGTCAGGCAGAGATGGTCTATATTTCACCTAAACTTTATAAGTCAATTTAGGAGGCAAAGGAGGAATAAACGTGCTAGCAGACATAGCAAGGGAATCAACAAGTTGGTTCTTCATTCTAGGGATGTAAGAAATGTTGAAACTATTAAAAGAACCCATGAGCTTCCATATCTCATCTCTGTATGCTTTCAACCTTGGATGCTTTGCTTGGAAAGTTTCGTTCACTTGCTGAATGATAAGGTTTGCATCTCCAAATACCTTCAGACCTTTGATGCCCATTTCTTTAGCAGCGTTTAAGCCCAATATCAAGGCTTCATACTCTGTTATGTTATTTGTGACCTAAAAAGTTAACTTGAAAGATAAATGAATGCATTCTTGTGTGGGGGACACAAGGACTACACCTTCCCTTGCAGCTTCCTTAGAGCAAGCTCCATCAAAGAACATGTCCCAAATTTGTGGGCCTTCTTCCTCTGTGATTTGGCAAACCGGTTTCCTAAGCTACATGGAGGCCAACTGGGATTCTTCAATCTGAAGAATACAAGCTCCAAAATCAGTGTCGACAGCATAGATGGGATGATTAGTGGGATTCCTTTCATCACTAATGATATAAGCCAACTGAGCTTCTCTGTATAATCTCCTACTCTCACCTCCAAAAACTGGGACAGTAGCATATGACAGATCATTTTGCAATGTCCCACCTAATCTCTTGATCCAACCTCTGTAAAGCAACATGCCAAACTTGGGGGGTACATCTGCTACCACAATATCCATCATTATGCTCTTCATGGGTAGCTGAGACAAGGTGATGGCTAGGCCTTTGATTAATCCCAAACATTTCACTTTTCTAGAGTCAAAATAAAATAGGTCATGATAAGACTTGGTAATGTCAAGACCCAACTCATCCATGAAAACCTTGGGCATTAGATTCTGGCTGGCTCTTGTGTCCAGAAGGTAGTTGTGAAGGATTTTGTCATGATTAGTCAAAGAGACATAGAATGATGGGGAGCTGTCATCACAATTTTCAATCATTGGGCTGAGAACAACAACTGCTTTGTCGTCTTGCAGATTTACATAGTTAATGGAGGCTTGGATGGCTTTAGGCTCAAGGGCCTCAAGGATAGGTCTCTTGAAGCACTCATTATTCACTAGTTCAATTAGAGGTATAGGTATGCTTAGCTTCTAAATTTCTGATTCAGGACTGAAAGGAGAAGGAGACTTGTCAAGGCCTCTTACCTCATGAGCTGGAGCTTTGATGATGATGGGATCAACTGCCAGTCGTTTTTGCTTAGTAGCTTATTGTATTGTAGGGACAACAACTCTTTGAATAGGAGTTTCCTTGGCATTATTCATCTTCGACCGCAGATCATATCTGTGTTTATCATCAGTTTGCAGAACAACTCCACCATCCCACTCTTGGCTGATCCAGTCATTGAATAATGACTTTTCATAGGCAGCTAAAGTAAAAAAGGAGGAACTGCCTTTTTCTTCTAGACAATGGATCTCATCATGTTCTTCAGACTGCTCTTCTTCCATGACTACATTCTAGAAAGGGGTCTTCACCCTTTGGTCTTCATTGGCATATTTGCTTCTTTACAGAATCTGCAACTACTCATTAGTTTTTCTATATCGATTTGGATTTCTAGGGGAAAAGGTATTAGGAAATCTTCCTTTCCCAGGGTGTTGGTCAACCTTTAATTTGGATATTTCATAGGCTAATCACCCTATCATCTTGGTCATTTTATCTATCTTTGGATCTGAAGATGATGAAGATTCACCCCTCTGTTTCCTTCTATCAATATTCCCCTTAAGCTTCTCTGTGGCCATGATGTTTGATTCTACTTCCAAGGTTGCATCCTGCATATCAGCCAAGTTAGCACATTGTCTCTCCCTCAAAAGTAGACAAAAGTCAGAATAAAAGGCACTAGGATAGGTGAGTTTAGCAGATGTAGTGGTGGGTTTTACTTCAGCTGGTATCTTGCTGTACATGCGGTTAAACCTCTTATTAAAATCAGGCAACAACTCACCATTTTCCCTCTTTAACTTCCCAAACTTGGTGTAGTAGTAGAGTAGATCCTTCTTATCCCCCCAATGCTTTAGGAATGCATCATCTAAAGCCTCAATATCTACTATAGACCTTGGGGTCAGTTCTTTGAACCATTTTCTAGCCTCTCCATCTAGACTTTGGACAAAGACTCTCATCCATACATCATCTTCACTAATGTCCAAGTTATCATCATAGCTATAGAATGATTCAAGATGTTCCTCAGCTGTAACACCTTCAGTCCCAGTGAACTTAGGCATATACTTCTGATATTCTCCAGTAGGCATGGCATTCAAAGGAGTGGGCAATATTAGAGGTCCATACCTAGCAGCTATGATTCTTTCCATTTTGGTAGGTGTTGCCAAAGCTGTGGTGGCTATAAGGGTACTAGAAGTCTAAATGACAGAGGGTTGAGGAGTGACTGATAGGACTAAAGGAGTATGATGTATAGGAGGAGAGGCTTCTTTTGGGCTTACAATGAAAGAAGAACATAAAGAATAAGGAGCTCTATGAATCTCTGATATTTTTTCTTCACTGCTAGTATTAGATGCTATACTCTCAACATGTATTTGTTCTATTACAGGATTTTCTTAAAGAGATATAGAATATTGTTTAGAGCTACCTGAACCTGATGCTCCTTTCTGCAACGCCTTTCTTTCTTTGATGATTTTTTCAGGGTCAAGTACTGGGTCAGCTCGTGGCCTCTGAGGATTTCTCCGAGTATGCCTCACAAACTAAGCCAAAACTATGGAGTGGAGTCGTTAAGAGGTTTGTCCTCCAGTAGAGTCGCTAAATAGATGACTACAACCCAAATAGTGTCCAGGCTTTGTCTATCCTCAAAGCTGGATCTGTGTCATCCCCCAGGGAAGCTGAGCTTTAGTCTCCTCTCCCCGGCAACGACGTCAATTATCTTAGCACTCTAGGAACCTCTCCTAGGTTGTAGCTCGGAGATGCCTGGAAACATATAAATCTTCAATATCGTTCTTTGAACTATTGGAATGGATTGGGGTTTGGATCAAGTCAGATGACTGTTTCAACTCTGTTTTCACTCAAGACAGGCATGAACACCCTCAGCTTGACAAGGCTTCCGACCACTAATGCTCAATAGTTTATAGATTCAATGAATAGATGGAGAATCCTGACTGGACTAGCAGATACATCCATAAACACATATGAATGGCTAGCTACAGAAAGTAAATGAAGCTTACAAATCTAATTTATCAACGCAGAGATAAGATGATAGTTATCTGGCATTTGACACAGAAGAAAACATGAATAACCTATTCAAGTGCAAGCTTAGAACAGAGGAGAAGATGGTGATTGAACATGTAATAGAAAAAGAAGCTTGCATTACTGCAATGAAGATGAGACGTTGGGAGGAACAGTCTCCAAAAGTTGAACCCTTGATACTTCGAACTTTTAGTCATTTATAGGCTTGTTACAATACCCTCGAACCCTCTGAGGCTTGAGATGTCTTAATCTATCCCCTCTGTCTTCTAATTACTTGATGCCATAACTAGGAAAACATGAGCTCAAAGGGCTATGTTTCTAACAAACACGGTAATCAAATTCTGGTACTTTCACCACGCTGTCAGGTGGTTCGCTAATGCCAGCAATGTTCAATGATAATTTCTGTTGGTTTGGTTGCATTGTGTTGTTGTTTTTTCCCCTTTTGTCCATGCATTCTGTTATTTCATTTCAACCATCCGACTGTCAAAAACACTGACAAAGCCAATAAATTTCCTCCTCGGGTGACTGATGGGAAGTGGGGTACAGGGGTATGTGGGCCATTGGATCGGGAGGAATGGACAGAGGAGATCAATCATCGGAGGCTTGAAGTCATGGCAGGAGCGGAATAAATCCGAGACGTCAGATCTCAAATGGGTAGATCGAATGACTATCAGGCAGAGGAGGTGCTCGAAAGATAACGCTTGGGAGTGGTTTATTCAAGCAGAAATGGTTTATATTGGGCAGTAAGCGGTAAAGGTCAGAGCCTACCCGATTCCATCCATCGCGTGCCACATAGCAGCAAAGGAGAGAGAGGAAACCGCTTTATCGGGTGGGTATCCCTCTCTCTTGTTTCCCGAGCGATATGCACGATAGCCATTAGATCTGGCAGAAATGATCTAACAGTGGTGATTGGTCGAGCATATAATGTCGGTCAGATGAAGTGTGGACCGTCAAATCAGTCGGAAGATCAACGGTGGGGGACATGAAGGTATGGGACAACCTCGAGAAATGTGCAAAGGGGCGCATATGGACGGAAAGGTAAGGTTTTGAGGGATTTTTCACATTAGTGCATGGGGGAAAAAATGGATTAATTCTCGTAGGGACAAGGTGAAAGTGAGCTTTGTTGTGATGTGGGGGTTGGGTTAGGACATGAGTGAACGTGGAGGGGAGTGGATGAGTGAGAAAAGTGAGGTGATGGACCATATGGAAACCTCTCCACAACAGCAAACTAGACCAATTCCCTCCTTTAGTCTTCAAAATAGGAGCATTGCACCTCAGGGCTAACAATGACGACAAGTTGTACGCATAAATGACATATGCCTAGACATTGGATGGAGTAGTGATCCATTCTAGAGTTTCCTTTATGTGAGATTGGGACATCTTGGGAAAAAGTACATAATTTGATAGTTGTGTGGCTCCAAGGGTATAAGTGTTTCAATATTTTGGTAGATGGATTGCACATTGGGTCCATTTGGATGTGGAATATGGTGTAAGGCAATGCCAAGGAAATTTCCATTATAAAAAGAGGATGCATCCAATGAGAAAATTTCTTCATAAAGTGAAGATACAAGGGTGGGAAATGAGTTATATGATGTGCTAAGTCTACGCTTGGTATAATAAACAACTTAGATGCTACCTATGATTTATTGAAGAGAAGGGATCTCTAGGAGGTAGAATTATAGATGCTTTAAGGCTTGGATTAACAAGTATTGTGTTTATAGGTAGTGGAATCTTCTATATTTTTATTCTATAGAAGATTTTTAGGTAGCTTGGTTGGACTCCCTTTGTTGTATCTTTGTAACATTCTTCAAATTTAATGAAGTTAAGGCATCCATTTTGGGTGCTACCCATACATCTATATTGTGGTCCTTTTACTTGTATGAATTTTTCTTTGCCTTGTGAAACACTATTTAGATAAGTATTTTTTAATATTGGCCAAGTGTAAAAGTATTACTAGTATCCTTTAAAGCCATGGTTAGAAATGTGCTTATTATAGGTGAATTTGGTTGTGTTAAACTTGGTTGTATTTCTAACAAATTGTAGCTTAAGGAATATTCATAGGGAAGAATTTGGGTGAACATGCATAGTCTATTTGTAGTTGGACCAAGTTGTTCAAGCCTCTACGATAGAGGCAAGGCGATATGATCGCAAGAAAATTTGTCTTTTCCTATCAAGTTCCACTCTAACACTACAAAGCCAACATCATCTATTAAAAGTGTCCATTCCAAATCCTCCTTTTTTTTCTGTCAATTATGGTTGCAGAAATTCCTCCACATTTTGTCAAAATACATGCACAAATTTTCTAATGTAACATCTCAACGTATCATATTTTCATGCTTGAAAGTTGTAACCCACAATTATGCATACAACAATACATAATTAACCAAAAGCCATGCAATATCCATTGGAAATTCTAGTTAAAACACAAATAATTTATTTTTCATGAAGAAATATGCTTCATGATTTGTAAAACAAGGAAAAATTCCCTTTACCCATGCATAGAGGGTGGAGTATTTAATGAGGCACAAGTCAAAACTATCCCAGAATCTCAAGAGGTTGACCACGCCTTGGTCAATCATTTTTGTGTTTTTCTACGCACTTGGATGACGCTGTTGAGAAACCAAGTGTAATAGAGATGATACTTGATTTCTATAATTGATAATTACTTGTGAATATTATTTTTATTATTATTAATTATAATGTGTTTTCAATAAGCAATTATACACATGTGAAAAACATGAAGATCACAAGAAAGCAAGAGACACCAAGATCTAGGCTCCAACCCAGGGAAAAACCCAACAAGTAGGAAAATCCAATAATCCGCTTCTTATAGAATCATAGAATCATATCAAAATGAGAGATATCCAATACCAAGACCAAGACCAAACTTCCATAAATATCCCAAGACAACCTTCCTCAAAGTTTCCTCCAATCAAGTCAAAGTTAACGAAAGTCAACATTGGTTATACCTTATGAAATCTGGTCAAATCACATAAATTTTCGGCCCTGCGGTAGAGGCTGAATTTCAGCCTTGTAATGACCTCAGAAAACGACAAAATTTTTTCATGTGTGAGCAGAACTAGGGCAAAAAACTAATTTTCTCTCTCTCCTTTAACTTCAATTGTCTTTTCTTCTTGATTAGGCACATGCATGATCATGATGTGATGATGAATGAATGATCTTCCAAGAGGTCAAGTTGACTTGTATATATAGCTGTCCAAGAGGGTCAAATAGGCGACATGTAGGCTGACTTGTCCAAGGAAAGTCGACTTAGTCTTTGTTTGACTCTTGGAATCAAAATAAAAAATCGTTTTCTTTTTTTTCAAATGTCCAAATGGGACATGACTCAAATACATATCCTTTGACTCTTTGAGCACGAAGAACATGCTTTGACCAAAATAAAAATAATAATGAATATGATAGATTTACATTACATTATGGAAACCATCACTAGTTACATTCTCCAATGCTTCCCCTTACTTAGGGAGGTATTCACAATAACTCAACAAGATAATCTCAAGTTGAAATATTCATATAAGAAAGGATCTAGATTGATAAGCATCAATGATGATAACATCATAATAACCAACATCGTCACAATACTAAGACCTTGACATGTACACTCTATCTCACCACAAGATTAGAGCACAATACTGGTAGGAATTCCATAGGACACCACACTGCCTCTCCGAGGCACATACTCGACCTAGGATCACCAAAGTATTTCCTCCACCATACCATTCACTAAAGGAAATGTCTGTCCAGCAAACCATTCTTTATCCAAGTCCATGTACTTGACTTAAGGTGTTAATCCTAATCCATCACAATACATGACTCAAGAATGTTTGTCCAAGATGCTTATCCAATCCACCATTCTCCATATCCATGTCAATGTATTTGAATTAGGGTGTTAATACCAATACGTCATAATACATGAATTAATAATGTTTTTCCAAGATGCTTATCCAATCGACCATTCTCCTTATCCATGTCCATGTACTTGACTTAAGGTGTTAATCCTAATCTGTCATAATACATGAAGCAAGGAGAACCATGTGTCCAACCTCCCTCCCTCTCAACCTTGGAGGAGAAAGCCATCTTCACTCCCTCTCAAATAGGGAGGAGATATCTACAAGACGAAACTTGTGTTGGAAGTACGCATACTTCCCTTACATCATCTACCTATTCTTCCGAGGAGATATGTTGTAGCTTCTTGGATCTTCCCAACACCATGTTCTTGAATCTTCCATGAAGATGGGGTTCTCAACAATCATCTTTGATCACTACAAAGTATAATGGTTGAATACAAAATGTCATCAAATAGTCCATTTGAATAATTTATGGAGCTAAAACTACTTCTCATCTAACAAAAAACGACTAAATCTTCTGTCTTTCTTCTGCTCTAAATAAGACCAAACTTAGGACTTGGATGCTACCCTCTCATTTCTGATTCAAGCCTTTTTCAATCACAAAACGAGGACTCAAATACTAGCCCTCTTGACTACTCTTAATTACCTCCAAAAGCCAATCCTTTAGGGCATCATAGGTCTACCCACACATAGTGACAAATTTGCATTTGTCCATTGAATTAGGGCTCTCTAAGTAGCTTCTAACAACCTTCTAACACCCAGTGTACATAAGTTGCTACACCATTGTCCAAATTAGACTTACATCACCTAGCATCCATCAATTTGGAAAGACAAAACCATACTTCTGAAGGATGTCTTCTCCTACCTTCAAACACTTGGCCCTATGCTCACTATAATCTTAGATTTGAGACCCTGTCTAGGGCTTCCTGCAGCAACTACAAAAATGCTCCAACTTGGCCTAATAATCCATAAATCCCTGCTCAAACCCTTATCCATTGGTCCTGATCTCTTATGCTATAACAATTCAACCTTCCAACATAAGTCTACAACCATAATTGATGTCTTGGCCTCGAGTATCCTTCTGTTCATAGGTACAGGGGAATCGACCCTTACTTTTGTGCTATAACTAGACCTTGCTACCTACTTTTACTACAAATATTAGGGCTCCTATCCACACAAAGAACCAGAAGAATATCACTCCAAAACGCAGATTATATGGCCACAAATGAACCTACCAAACAACTAAACCATAGATAGAATATACCTGGGACTTCAGCCAACTCTTCTTCTTTGATCTACATTAAAACTTGAGATAAAACTAGAACATAACACATCTAACTCATTCTTCTGAGGTATGTTGCTTCTAAGTTTTTTTTTTTCTACAATGAACTCCCTTGGATAAGAGATATTTTAAACTACTTGCTCATCCTATATTCCAAACTTAAAAAGTCTCTTTGCTACACACATTCCATTTCCTTTATTTTATGTCAAGATCTAGATAGCCTTTGACATCAACCAACTTCTTCATAACAAAATTATCTTCTTCAAAGGTTTCTACTATGCAATTGCTTTCTATGATATTTCTATTAGATTATTTTTTCAATGATGCTATCATGGGAGTTTCATTCTAAACAATCTTCTATTTGCAAATACACATTTACTAGCCTGCATGATTATGTTGACTATCTTCTATGAAAAATTAATCTTCAAACTCGGTGTAAGGATGGATGCAAGTTACACCAGCCATGATCTTCATGATATTCAGTAGTAAATATCCTTGTGATTTTCTTCCTTTAGTTTCTTTGCGACGACCTCATCTTCAGCTGTTGATGCTTCATGTCTTTCCTTCTTTTTTTTTCTTAGGATTCTCAAGACAATTTGTCTTGTAGTGCCCATATTCATGACAAAAAAATTATTATATTTTGTACATCTTTTTACTTCTGTTACGAACAATTTGGTTTTTCTTCTTCTTTTCAAATTTCTTTATTCATCTAGCTACAAAAGCTTGAGAGTCCTCATGGATAGGTTGAGTATTTATTCTTGTCTTTAGTCTTGTTTCTTCTAGAGTAAATTGAGCCCATAATCCTTCAAAAGCAGGAGTATATTTTCTAGCATAAATGTCTCCAAAAAAGCTATCCCATTCTATAGGTAATACATTGATTACAATGGTAATCATTTTAGAATCAGATATATGTTCACCAACCTCATGAAGTTGGTCTTTAATTTTTGATATCTTCATGAAATATGAAGTTATAGTATTGTCCTTTGATATCTTTGTTTGATAAAGTTGATTTCGTAAGGATATATTATGACCTATTATGTTGATGGAGTATAATTTCACCAAAGTACATCAAATTCTTTGGATGTAGACAATTCTAAAACAAAGGTAATGAGATGAGATTCAAATAGAATCCTTTGAACTCTAATTTCTCCCTTGTTGTATTTTTCCACTTCCTAAGCATTGTTTTTATTTGGTGGTGGAACTTTTCCTTCAACGAATTCCATGACTTCATTTTTTCTTAGGACTAAATCAATCCTATTTTTCCAAGCCTTGAAGTTGGATGCTCCTTCAAGCTTGTCACTTTCCTTGCAAATGTATGTCACTGGATTAGAAGTGTTAGACATAGAGACTTGGAGGAAATGTTAAATTGAAAGAGAGCAACTACAAGAATATCCTTTCAAAGATGTCTTCAAGTGAGGGAGAGTTGCTACTTCAATGGTGTCTTTCAGAGTGTGATCTCCCTTCCTTCACGTTAGTTCTGATACCATGTTGAGAAACCAAGTGCAACAAAGAAGATACTCGATTTCTATACTTGATAATTACTTATGAATATTATTTTTTTTCTTATTACTTATAATGTCTTCTTCATCAAGCAATTATACAAACGTGAAAAACATGAAGATCAAAAAAAAGCAAGAGACACCAAGATATAGGCTCTATGCTAGGGAAAAACCCACAAGGGGGAAATCCCAACAATCCTCTTCTTATAGAATTAGATCAAAATGAGAGATATACAAGACTGAGACCAAGACCAAAGACCAATTAAGTTAAAGTCAACGCTGGTCAAACCTTTTGAAATCTAGTCAAATCAGATAAAGTTTTGGCCCTGTAGTAGAGGTTGAATTTTGGCCCTATAATGACCTCATAAAACCATAGAAAATGCGCACGTGTGAATAGAACTAGGGTAGAAAACTCGTCTTCTCTCTCTCCTTCAACTTCCTCTTCTCTCCTTTGGCTTCAATTTTCTTTTCTTCTTGATTAGGCGCATAAATGATGACGATGCGATGATGAATGAATGAAGTTCCAAGAGGTCGAGTTGACTTGTATATATAACTATCTAGGAGGGTCGAATAGGTGTCACATAGGCTGACTTGTCGAAGGAGGGCCGACTTGGTCTTTGTTCGACTCTTTGACTCAAAATAAAAAATTCTTTTTCTTTTATTTTAAATGTCCAAATGGGGCATTACTCGAATACAAATTCTTTTTACTCTTTTTGACTTTTTGACCATGAAGAACATGCTTTGGCCAAAATAAAAATAATAATAAATATAATTAATTCATCAATAATAGATTTAAATTACATTATGATGACTGTCACTAGTTACATTTTCCAACAGACACATCTCTTGAACTAGTGACTTTCTTCTCCTCAACCTACACTTGTAACAACCTTCATCAAACTAATTTTCTTTCATGAAAAATGAATTCTACATACATGTAAAATATTTGTATTCAAGGACATTCAAACTTCTCAATGGCCATCAATCACAACAGTCAAATGTCTTCCAGAATAAGTAGAACACATTTACCATTCACAAAAGGAATTAAATTCTTCTAAACACAGAATGATTTCTCATACAAAACATAACTGATTTCTATTCCCAAAATGGAAAGCAATTCGAGTTCTTTCTCCTCAAGGAGTTTCTACGAATGCCAAAGTATTTAATATGCAATAAGACTTCGATATAATCTATGATTCAACCCATCCAACAAGATTCAACCTCGATATCCCTCTTTAATAGCTTTTAAATAATATAGAGAAATCAATTTGGCATACATGCCATCGATCCACAAAGTTCCACTTGCCGAGAAGGTATTTCAAACCTTATTACATGAATTTAATATTATTGTAGTTGAATATCACTAAGATCAATCAACTAAAAAACTCTTTCATGCATACTCCTTACAAGATCTTAAATCTCATGGATAATACACAAACATAGATGGAAAAATTATTTAATTTAATAGAATTTGTATATACATCCATATTCACTCACAAACTTGTTTTCCTCTTAGCCTATTGGCCCTTAGCTTTGCCCTTAGGTTTATAATGATTAAATACAACTTTAACAGCAAGATATATTTTTTCTAGATCCATAAACCATTCCATGATTTATTCCCTAAATATCTCATGCTTTTCAAGCTAGATTTTCTTTTGCCAAGTTAGATTTGTTTTTTTTCTTATGGACAAAATCTTACACATCCATAGCTTTTCTAAACTCAGACTTTCTATAGATAAAGAAACTAAGATTATTTACAAATAAGCAATTATAATTCCTTTTCAATGTTGAAACCCTTTTTTGGATATTTTCTTCAAAAAACCTG
The DNA here is from genome assembly GCA_000404065.3 of Pinus taeda. Taxonomy (NCBI): domain Eukaryota; kingdom Viridiplantae; phylum Streptophyta; class Pinopsida; order Pinales; family Pinaceae; genus Pinus; species Pinus taeda. Next base: position 18,267 of record APFE030002479.1, read on the forward strand.
ATGGCTTTGGGAAGCTCTAATGCTCCTACATAATGGTGTCACATGACCGATGATGACAAAAGGAAAAAAGCTGGGCAATATATTTGGGTCTATGACAACTAAACTTTTGATATTTACATTGAGAAGTTAGAGGCTTGTTTGGGAGGAGTAGGTTGGATTCTAATTTAGTTGGAATAGTTATCATGTTTCTTCTTTGCACAAATGATATTTTTCTTATGTTCCTCTAATATTAGTAAATAACTAAGAAATTTCAAACATTTATGTTCTAGCTTAGGTATTATAGTAAACAATGAAAAAATGAAGGCTATGTTAATTGTATCCAAAAGATCACTTATGCTATTTTTTCTTATTTCAATAACAACTTAAGGAAGCTACTTTATATAAGTGTTTTGAAGTCAACCTTTATCACAAGCTTCACTAAAATTATAACATTTAGAAAATTATTAATAACGGGTGGAAAGTCTATTCGGGCAATGAAAATATCTGTAAATCAATAGACTATTGGTTGTGGGGGGAAACTTGACTCCTCTTTGAAACTCATGTCACTCCTATTATCTTATATAGATCTGTAGTTTGGGATTGGTACATCTTTGGAAAATTGCAGAGGAAGATTAACACATCCAAAAGAACTTTATAATTTGTAATGTTAAACTTAACCCATTCAAATTGTGACTAAGATTGAGTACCGAATGTAAAGCAAAAGACAACTAACATGAAAAACAAGAGGTTTCCTAAGAGTGCTTTAAACTCTAATCAAAATCAATTATGAAGGATTAACATAAATATTCTAAGTCTTCACTATGAGCTCAATACCCCACATAAGGGAATTGAACCTAGGAGGATAACAACATTTCTCACAACTAGCCTAGCTACACACACAACACTAATTAATAAAATAAAAAATATTTTAAATATGCAGAATTTACATACTGTTTTTACCGAGGATATAAATTTTGGTGAAATTATCTTTTTTTTAGTTATATGAAATGCATTTCAAATACATAAATAATTTCTAAAACTTCAAAAGCATTTTGGCCTCTTATTCTATACATATTTAATAACTAAGACTCCTGGTAGGCAACAGACTCATGGTTGGCATAATCCAAACGGCATAAAATCCTAATCATTCTCCAGCTCCTAAACAAAACATCGGTTGGACTCTGCTCTTCAAATGCTGAATCAACATAAGACGACACTGGTTAAAGGCTCTTGGCTCAAAGTTGGTTGAAGGGTAAAGGCCCGGAGGGACTCGATTGAGGTTACGAAATTGAGGATGCTTAAGCAGGCTCGGCTGATGCGGACAAGCGGGTCAACCTGATGGCGGCATTGTGAATCAACGAGAAAGAAAAGAAATCACTTGTTGGAATTGGCTGGCTAAAGGTGAAAGGTTACAGGCATCCATCATCTGTTGGACCTGTTTAGGCTTCTGGTTCCTGGTTACGGGCTTATTCCTTCTGTGGGACTTGTTGCTTCTGGTGATGAATACATCAAACAGGCTAAGGCATCAAGGTCCTGTCAAAAGGCATCTGGTGATAGGTCAAAGGCTAAGAGCGAAAGGTCTCTGTTTCACTTGATGTATTTGGTGAGGCTGGTGGTTGAGGGACAAAAGGCATTTCGAGAGAGAGCTAGCTGTTCCAGGTCCAGATCCAGATAGACACCCAGCAGCAGTAGCAACTACAGTCTCTCTCGTTGACTTATCTGGCCCATATGACTCCCACTTCAGTCCCTCCGCATTCACCAACCGTCAAGTCTATTGCGTAAGGTTGAGAT
>APFE030002484.1:0-11312 GCA_000404065.3 Pinus taeda
AGCTGAATATTCCAAAGGGTAGATGCTGCTGGAATTAGGACTTCCTTGTAGAAGCTTGTGAGGAGAGATTCCCATCCTTTCTTGTTTCATTTGGAAGTGGGTGAGCTTATCAAAGTAAAGGAAAACTCTTGCTGGACCCTCGGAGGAACTTGCACAACACCAAGGCTCAGGTTGTAATGGTTTCTTTTGTTTCCTATTAATACAAATAAGTCCATTCTTCTCAACAATTTGTTATTAATGAGTTGTTTCATATACTCCTTGGTCTATATGTTGAATATGTTTTATTTTATGAGATATTCAGGTGCCATGTAATCGTTTGATTGTTAGTGAATGCAGGTTTCGAAGTGAAGGAGGAGTTCATCTGGATCAACGAGGCTAGACTACTACAACAGTGTTGGACTAAAGGTAGGATCTAAAACACTTGATTTATCGTGTGATAAATGCATGTTTAGAGAAGGATTGCTCTTAATTGTCTTTTTTGTCACTAGAAAGTCTTAGGCTTCTAGGGAGGTTGGTTTTGTCCGCAAGATTAACTCTTTCCGCATGACAGGTTTCCTAGCTACATCATTAGAGTTAAACAAATCTTCTAAAGGTACTAATCCTTTAGGCAAAAAATCATTTTTCAAATTAAGAATTTCAGGATCATCATTTATTATTTCTTCAATCTCTACATTCTCTAAGCTGTCTATTTCTACTCTAGTAAATTTAAATGGTTTAGCTACATCCAAAATATTTACATCTATGGCACTTTCTATATTATTGTATACTATACAGTCAGTATCTATCTTGCAATTCTGAAACTCACCTTCATTGTTCATGAAATCATAGATCTGAGAATCCTAGAAGAAAATCTGCCAATACTTCAGGTTGTCTGGTATAACAGGCATAAGTTTGACTTCTGCGGTGTACTGATGGTTGGGTTGAAATGGAAATTTACAAGTACTAGCAAAAGTGGCCAAACTGTGGGCCTTCGTGTTTTGTTTTCTAGGAATGGCAACAAAGTTTGATTCCAGGAGGTCTTTGATCAAGTCTAGCATAGTATCCCTATATCGACCAAGTCTAGGATTGTTCACAGAGTATTCACCACTAATTTTCTTAATAATTAGCTCCGAGTCTCCCATGATGGAAACTCTTTTAGCTCCCAGTTTCCTAACCAAATGTAACCCTAGAATTAGGGCTTCATATTCGACCATGTTATTGGTACGCTTGAAGTTCAATCTGAAAGCATGTCCCTCAGCATGATTATTCTCCATAGTATGGATCCACACTCTTGCACCAGCCCCTAACCTATTGACAGACCCATCAAAGTCTAGATGCCAAAGTGACTCATGAAATATGTTCTCACGATTAGCTGTTCTGTATTTTAGGTCTTTTGCTGTGATTTCCTTTTTATCATTTTCTACATTGTATAAGATGAAAGAGTCCATATCTGAATGCATGGAGTCTATGGGAAAGTTTTTTGGTTTTTCCTCACTACTGACCATGTATTTCATCAAGGTCTCCCTATATAATTTTCTCGGTTGGCCAAAAACAAATATGGTGGCATAATACATATCCAACTGCAAGGATCCTTGCAGTTTTTCTCCCCATGAGTGAGATAGCAGCATTCAATATTTCGGTGGGATGTCTGCAACTACAATGTACATTAGAATTCTCTTTGCAGGGCACTGGACAAGATTCACACATAACTCTTTGATGAGACCAAGGCATTTAACTTAGTTGGAGTCAAAAGAAAACAAATCCTTATATGGCCTGGTAATGTCTAGGTCTAGTCTTTCCACTATTGCCTTTGGCATCAAATTGTGGGATGCCCCTGAGTCCAACATAGCATTATGAAATATTTTATCATGAATGTTTAGGCTAATGTAAAAAGGAGGAACTCCCCCTTGTTGATGAATACCATTGGCCTAAGGGCCAAACAACAATTTAGGTTGATCATCATTCAAATTAACATAACCCTCTCCCTCTCCTATGTTTAAAGTTTCAGTTATCTGTGACCTATAAGATTCTTTCTTTACTAGTTCGGACAAAGGAAATAATATCTTTAATTTTGCTATTTTAATTTTGATGTTGAAAGGGAGTTGAGATTTGTTTGTTTGATTCAAATCTTCCTTAATATGTGCAGTTTGTGTGTCCTCATTCTGTTTCTCAGTATTAGGCATTTCAGTCTGTGTTTATACTGTTTTGCCTTGATTTCTCTTATTTTGATTGTTTTCAATAATTGTCTCTATTTGGGTTTCAGTGGAGGTTATATCTACAATTTTAGGGGTAGAAGTCTCTAGTGTTCTCCTAGGGAGGATTTGTAACACTTTGTTAACTGGAGCTTCTTTTACTATCTTAGTTTAGGTTTGGATGGATCTTTTAATGGGAGTCTCGTTATTCTTTTTACTTCTCAAGCTATATTGTTTATGTACCTCATATATAGCTGATTCATATTCTTGTTTAAAATCAAAGGATTCACCAAATTCTAACTGCAATTGCTGGAGCATATATAGCTCCTGTTGTTCTTGAGTAAGAAAAACAATGTCTTTATCTTTGGTTTCTAGTAAGTTAATCTGGGTATCATCCTTTGCTTCTTGGTTCTGTGAATCATCAACATAGTTCTCTTGGAAGAGGGGCCTAATCTGTTGATCTGGTGTAGCATTCTTTCCAGCATTAGGGTTCTTCCTAAAATTTGGGTTTCTGATCCGGATTTAAACAGGAACGCAACAAATTACAGAGATAACCATATACACAAATATGCAGCGGAAATAATACTTCATTTCATTAATGGAAAATACTGAAATATGCTTACAATCAGAAATGGAAATAACTAGCTAGGGCGATGGTAGCTATCTCTGAGAAGAGATGTGTGGGCTACATGCCTCTGAACTGACTTACAATGAGGCTCGAAGGCCTATTTATTGTTGAGAAACAATGGAAAAACCCTTCACATTTCAAAACCTAACCCTAGAAGATGAAACGCCAAATTGTGGGCCCCGTTTTTGGGTAAGTTGGTACATCAACTTCCCGGGGTCGCGAATTGGTCGTATTATCTCCATTTGACGCGCATGATAACCCGTTGGAAAGATCTCTTCGAGGACTACGACGGAAAAGACGATTTTTAGTCAGAAAAATCGCTGGCCGCGTAGATTTCCCAAAAAACGTCGTTTAGGGCCTCAAAACGGCTCTGGAAGTTTAGGACCCGAAAAACTGCTAAAAATAGTAAAATGTGCTATAATTAAGGAAACTGAAAAACTGAAAGAGACAGTTGCGGGGGTCCAAATGGGATAGGTGGGTGGCCACCAACATCCACCTGGATCAGTTTCTTATTGGGGGTTGTTGTTGTTGATTCTACCATTGATTTTTCCTCTCCATGTTTTCTAACCTATCCATGATTCTTTCTAAACTCTTAGCTAGAATACATACTTTTCCATTTGAAGTGGAAGCTTCCTCTTTATATACAACTTTCTTTTCATTCTTCATTCGTGATTTCTTAGCTAATAAGTTGGCCTCTACACTAACAACATTTCTTTGCATTCGTTCAAGTGTTTCAGGGTTCCTTTCCCTTAGCTGGTATGATATGTCAGCATCAAAACCATCAGGGAACTTAATTAATGCTAGGTCAGGTGAAGGCTTGATATTGGCTGGAATTGCATTGTAGATACTATTAAACCTAGTGAAATAGTCTTGAACTGACCCATTAGGGGCTCTTCTAATGTTTTCATATTTAAAAAGTGTTTGCAGTGGGTTTTTCTTTTTCTCCCATATATTAATGAATAACCTATGAAAATTGGCTAAGTCTGCAAAATGTTTGGTAGGGAAGCCTTTGAACCATTTCTTGACATCCCCAGTTAAAGTTTGGGTAAACAACCTCATTTGGACATCTACTTCATCTATCTCATGCAACTCAAAAAAGTTAGACATCTTGTTTACATGCTACTCGGCAGTGTAATGACCAGTAGCATTAAACAAGAAAATCTTACTCTGATAATCTGCAGGCATGGCATGGAATTATGCAGGTAAAACGAGAGGTGCATATCGATTTGCCATTGCTGTGATTCTGGCTTGACTAGGGGGTAAAGTTGTGGTGCTTGAGGAAGGATTTGAAATTGATGGAGGTGAACTAGATGATGATCAGGATGGTTGATTAATAACTAGTTTAGGTGATTAAATTGTGGTAGATACAATTGGTGAAGTTGTGGCAAAAGAAGGGGTATTTACAGTGAGTGAAGTTTTTACAAAAAGTTTAAGGGCACCAGTAGTAAGGGCAACTACTTCAACAGACTATTGAATGTAAGAATCACCTATATTACTTATCAATTTAGAGGCCCAAGCTTCTATCTTGTCAAAAGTCTCAACGACAAATTTATCTAAATCTGAGTGAATAATCCTTTTTGATTCAACGAGTTGAACAAACTCAGGGTGTAAGACTGTTTCATGGATTGTATTCTCAGATTTACTTCTAAATAATGAGAGGTCAAATGAAAAATCAAAAGGGATGTCCTCTAAAGTTGACAATTCCTCAGGGAGTGAATTGGATCTAACTAACCTGCTACTACTAGCTTGAGTTTCTGCTGTTTTGGGTTGTCTTAAAATTCTCTCTGGGTCATCAACTGTAGTTGCAAGGTTTGGATCTGGGTTTGCCCTAGTATAGTGAATCTTCTTAGGAGCTAAAATTTTAACTTTTTAAACTGCTTTTATAAAATTTTTGAAAATTTACTTCAGAAAATGACCTTAAGGGGCTCAAGATTAAATTTAAGGTTTCCTTAAATTTTTATGAGACTGAGGATCAAAGTCCTCAGTATGGTCACCATAAATGTTATCACTCTGATATTTCTTTTGAAGTATGAAGAAATAAAAACCAAAGGTAACCACTAACCACTTTGGGAAATCAGGACCTAGCCTTCCTGATGCTTAGAGAGGGCTCTCTCTTTATAATTTAACTTTGTTTTAGTTAAGATGATTTTAGATTAGTTATTGCTTGCACTTGGGTTTTTTTTTTGAAAATTTGGTGGTGGGATCACTTTACTTAGATGGACAAAAGTTTGGCTTATACCATTGGGCTATGGAGTCGGATATTTGACAAACGAGACTGGATTTAGTTCTAAAAACAATGTCTACAGGGCAAGATAGATGAGTCGCTGCAGATCTCAAAGGCTAAATGGTGAATCAAATCGGATCTAGGGAACAATTAAGGATTCCCTAGGCCGAACTTGGAAGGAATGAAAGAAGTCAACCGGGATAAGAGAGCAATTAAGGGTTCTCAAATGTGGGTATCAGAGGAAAACATGTAAATGACTAACTGCACAAAATAGAGTGTAATTAAACAAATTCTGAGTGATATTTCTAGTTAATTCATTTAGATTTTAGAACACATTTAATATTATGAAAACACATAAGAAAGGTAAAAAAATCACACAAAGAAAGTAATTCACTGCAAATGGCTCATCTCATGAGTCCTGTAGTGAAATGCTTTTATTACTTGCTCCAGTCCATTGAATTGAAAATGGTACAATCACCCTTAGGTTCAAGATCATAATAACTCTACAAATGTAAAATAATCCACCATAATACTTCAAATTTTGATGTATTTATACAAAAGGAATTACAAAATATCTGAAACTGCTTTAAGAACTAATCTAGGAAAAAATGAATATCTTCTTGCAAGAAGATAGAGACAACTATTGAACTACTATTTGTTGTCCTTATTATTAAGGTTCTGCTGGATGTTCTATTTCACTATGACCTTTCACCTGATACACTTTCATCTGATACACTTTAATCCTACTGACCTGTCAATATCCTTTTACCTTGATGTTTCATTTTTTACTGTAGATTTATAATTTACTGTCCTTTTACTACAATAAGCCATTCAATTTTTCCCATCTTTCTTCATTTGGTAATTGGATATTGATCATTTTTCTGTATATCTCATATGCCTTTGTATATTTGGCAAAAGTGGGCTTGTTAATAAACAGGTGTTTTACCTCATGTTGGAGGTTAAACAAGTTTTCAAAAGTTTGATACAAGACTTTACCTGTTGGCATGCCCTTCATAGATGAAGTGATCACCTGTTCTTTGGCCACTTCCCTAATCTTCTTGTTGTAATCTGCATGTGTCATTAAATTGTCATTTATAACTAAGGAATTAGGTAATCCCTTTTCCTTCAACAGTTCAAACTTAGCCATGAACCTGTCAATGACTAATTGCATGTTTTGACACTTATATTCTAGAATCAACATCAAATTCCTCTTGGTGAGGATTTTTGACTTGTAAATGGTACCTGTCTTATCAGATATCTCAAGCTCTTGCAATTCATATTTATTCTTGGAGTTGAGGAAATGGATGGTTCTTGCTGCTTCCTCTAGCATATCTCCAAGTTCTATTTTAACCCTTTCAATGGCTTCTGTTGCCTACTTAATCAAATCAATCTCCTAAAAAATTACCCGGATAGATGGCCAAATATCATTGAAAGATTCAATGATATTGGTCCACAATTGCTCTTTAGACTTTCCTATTGGTTCAGTCAAAGTCAGTTCCTTTTCCAGGTTCTTTATCCTCTCATTCATCCTTGCAACCTTTTGTTGTTCTTCCTTATGCATGATCTGGGCAAGTTTGCAATCTTTCTCAAGGCTACTGACTTTCTCTTTCAATTTGTTCATTTCATTGGTTTGAATGGACATTTCTTCCATTGCTTTGACCAGTTTGTTTGCTTCCTCACTTTTGGAGGCTGTTGTTGTTGATCCTGTTGCTGATGTAGTTTGTGTAGATGTTTGAAGTGCAGTGGCCATTGGAGCAGTGGGAGCTAATGCTACTACCAGAGTAGAAGGTACAACTATGGTCACTATTGGAATGACTGTTGCAAGAGCATTATCAATGCTAGCTTGTTTGAGCTGGATCAAGCTATCCAACTCCTTCTCCATCTTCTTTAACTGGTCATTGAGTCACAACACCAAGTCCATCATCTCCTCATGATTGGTCTGACTTTCAAGGACTTCTTTTGTTTGTTGGTGCTGCAAGTGGGTCAACTTGAGTTGTTTCTTGAGGGCTACTATGTCCTCATTTTTCTTCTTGATCAATTTCTCTGTGGCCTTCACATCACTTGAGTCATGGCCCAGTTCAATAACCAAGTCCTCCAAGGACTATATCATGGTGTCTTTAGCCTATGAAGAGGCTCTTTCCAGCTTGAATTGAGCTGTCACATTGTCTAATGAATCCTGTAACTTGTAAGCAGGCATGGCCTTTGCTGCGAGGGTGGAGTAGATCATTTCTCCAGCTTGCTTGTGAAATTCGATTTGATTAATGGCATGAAAATCCCTGGCCAAGACCTCAAAATTGGTCTTCTTGTAGTCTGCTGAGGTCTTCGGTTGCTGTATAGTGGGCTGTAGGAATGAGCCCTACATTTTTCCTTCTTTGATGTCAAAGGCTGACATCAATTTGGTTTGGTTCGGTGGTGTGAGCTTGAGGTACTGTGCATATGTTTCTACCTTTAGTCTTTCATTCCTCATTTTGATTTCTTTGAATCTGTCTTTGATGTCTTTTTCCTTATTAGCTGGCCTGACATAGGAAGAAATCTCCATACTGGGTTGTTTATCTACCAACTATATGTTGGATGTTGAGGGTTGTTGAGTCTCCTCTGTTGTAGCTGCTTCTTTTCCTTTCTATCTCATTGTCTCTGTGTCAATGATTTCTTCTGATGCAATGTTATCCTCCTATTCAAAGACAGGATTTGGTTTGGGCCTCTTGCTTGGCTCCATCAGCTCATCAGTGGTCTCCATGGCAGATCTAGACGCCTCAACCCTACTCCTCTTAGGATTCTTCTCCCAATTTACTGGGGTTTATATGACTAGAGGAATGTTCATTGGCCCTCCCTGTTCTGGAACCTGCAGGAAAGGGTTATGATCAAATTGTCACTCCAAAACAATAAGTGTATTTTCTATGTCCACAACAGTGCTTTCCATGTCAATCAAGGTGTTCTCCACCCACTCATCCTCGTTAGCAAAATGTTCAATGTCAGGCCTTGGGTGGTGTATGTAGGATGCCAACTTAACCATGAGTCTGAGCTTGTTTATGACCCCATGAGGGTCATAGTGCCAGATGAAACTGTTTTTGAACTTCATTAGTTGAAGTAACTTGTCGGCCTCTGGTCCAACTTCTCTGTTGTTGCAAATAAATGGGCCCATCTGGTTCTTCACTTTGAACTGGGTTTTCTTCCTATAAGCTAGGAAGTTGATGTCATTAGAGTTGATCATCTGCCTAAAGTACTCAAGAGAAAATACCCTCATTGGGAGGTACTTGGGCAACTTGTAGGGGGCTAGCTCATAGCCATAAATCCTGATCTCTGTGTGGTTTTGGTACAAGTATCAGTCTCCCACCTTGCTATTCTTGGCCAATTTCATTACTCTTTTAATCTCTGGCTAATTCTAGGCTGAGTCTTAGAAGTCAACATGTTCATAACCGGTTATACAAAAGAGTCTATGAAGTCTTTGTATGAGGTGGAAAACTTGTGGACCAAGGGTAGTGATCTATACATGCATTATGTCTTTAATGAACTGGGCATAATCATAGATGACAACATGAGGCTTGCATGGAGTGAAAATTGATAAGAAAGCCATGATGACCTCATCGACATACTCATCTAATGTGAATCCTAGGATGCATGAGAACATGGTGATTATTCTCCTGCCAATCTCTAAAAAAATAGTGGCAACATAGGGTGGAATGTCTTTAGGAGTATGGCACTCCTCAATGATGAAATTTTGAAATATTTGTTTGATCTTGGCTGGGTCTAGTGTGATGTACAGGTCCAATAGGTTTTCAATGGATAAAGGATCCAGATTAGGACTAGGCTAGATTTACAACATCTGGTTAATGGATTCAACAATGATGGTGAACAATATCTCATGGTTTGGTGCCTCAATAGCCCTATGGCTTGGAACATAACATGCATGACAAAAATGTACTATGTCTGGGAATGGGCGGACTTCTAGGAATCTATACCTGGGAAAATTGGATTCCCAAAGGTTTATATCATCAACCTGGTTTAGGAACCTATCCATGGCCCAACATGGATTCTCAGAAGGTGGCCTAGGGTGGCTGTGTGTTTAATTTTAAAATCCCTGTCTGCTTGGGCCAAATGGTCAATGTATAAATGAGGGGTTGTCATTGGTCTAACATTCAAAGAGGTTGGGGCAACCATCTTTGTAACAAGTTGTGGAAATTGGGCTTATACAACTATTGGAAGTGAAGTTTTGACAATTTTGTAATAGGGGTAGGGTATCAGCAATTTGCAGGTAGGGGTTTTGGTATTTTAGGAGGGGTAATACTGTCAATTTAAAGGGAATTCAATTAAATTCATTCAATTTTTTCATGAATTTAGTGTACGTTTTTAAATGAGAGGGCCGTTTTGGTTTTCTGCTTAAATACCTGGAATTTATGGTTGGGGCTGCGAACTGGTTTTTAAAAGGAGGTTTGCAGAGGCTTTTGTAGCTTTCATGTGTGGTGTGGTGGCGTTTTAGAAGGTATCCGGTGGTTGGTAACTGGTTGCAGGAGCTCTGAGGGTGCAAGTGTGATTTGGAGGCTTCGTAGTGCAAACAAGCTAAAAAGGGTGAAAATGGGGTGTGAGGGCTTTGAACCCGAAGTGGTTAGAATTAGCGAGGAAATTAAATGAATAGTGGTGGTTTTGCTTTATGGCGAGGAGGTAGTATTGGAGGGTATCGCACCGCTTATTAGGGTCAGGAGGTATTTTGCTGAGAGCATATGACTTAGCGCGGTGCCACCACGTAACCCAAGGGGGCCCGAGCAATACCGCCCATATCGCATGCTTTCGGGCTGGTAAAGGTCGGGTGGTGAGCGGGCACGATATGGGTGAGGACCGTAGGATCTAGGGGTTGACGATCCAATGGTCATCACGTGGAGGAGATGCACGGTGGGAGATGGGGGCAAGATTTAGTGGGGTCCATGGTTAATTACGCGTAAGTGTAATTAATCACTGTATAAATGTAGGGTTAATAAAGTAATGCGGGTTTTACGGAATAAAAAGGGTAAAAGTGAATTTCGGGATTAATAAAGTAATGCGGGGGGGGATAATAGTTGGGATAAGAGGTTTAGTGGGTTTTTCGGGGTTTTTAGGGGAATTAATCAAATGGAAAGTGATTTTTCCAAGGGGAAAAAGGTTTCATACTAGGGGAAAGGGATTTTTGGTAAAGGGGACAAATTTAGAAGGTAAATTGGCTAGGGAATGTGTGAAACCTAGGGGTAGGATTCAAAATGAAGGGAAATGGTGTCTTAACAGGCCATGAAGAGGTAAAAGGGAAATTAGTAAGTATATAGTAGGGGGCGAAATGCAATGGGGGGAAATTAGGCAAATCAACTTATGAGCAACCTTTTTCTTCACAATTTTTCTTGCTCATTGAAACACATGATTATACATGATAGATGTTTTTATGCCTCAAATAGCTTGTATTTTTGCAACCTTTCTTCTTCTTACCCTTTTACTTACCCTAACATTTTTCTTCACTTTGTTGGGTGCACTTAAGCTAGAAAATCCATTTCTTTCCTTTTTCTTTTATGTAACAAACTATCTACTTCTAGCCTTATATCTTCCAAGGGATCAGATTAAACTGATGAGCTCCTTTTATTTCTCTACCTATCTACTAATCTGCTAAGATTAAACTATCTGGTCAGACTTTTATTCTCTAACTATAAACATGAAATTCAAAGCATAAAGTAGTCAAGATTAAACAATTTGACTATCATGGGTTGTGGCATGTATGACAAGCTGTACACAGCCATTATTTAAGATAGTAAAGTAAAGAGTAGTGGCGCTTGGACTTGCACACTTTCATGATCTGTTTTTTTTGTTTGGGGTTCATATTTTTATTTTTATTTTTTGATCTTTTCTTCTTTTTCTTGTCCTTTGATATTTCAAATCCTCTCAAGGGTCTAGAAAGGCCCGCAATATCAAGGTGCCAACTTGGAACATGATCCAATCCTGAGGGAACTCTTCTTGGGCTTGATACACAAATACACATGCTCCCCAACATGAAACTCCTTAATACTCTGTGTTGGCTTTCATAACTCTTTTGTATATATAATGTTGCCTTTAGATTCTTATTTATAACCTGCATTTCTGTTATCACCAAAAAATGACCACCTAGCCATTTCTAACTGGGTGGATAGAAATACACCATGTAGGATTATTTTAACATAGTAAAATCACTTTCACTGTGGAAAATAATTTAGTAAACCATTTTTATTAAATTATTTTCTGATTTAAATAAAAAAACCCATGAGAATAATTAGATAAATCATTATTTATTTCATTTTCT